>PDGT01000024.1:1702676-1781425 GCA_003671415.1 Megathymus violae | reverse complement strand
ATTTTTTGTATTGCAACTCTCGTTCGCGATCAGTTAGCGATGAAATAAAATACGTAGTGCATTGATAAGCTGAAGTTTAAATTACCTACTACCTGGATAGACTGGATTTCCGCACAAGTTGCTTACAGATTTGTTTCTGGTACTAAATACTGAAACTTATTATTGTGTTATGTGAGTAGGATTAAGTTCGTTTAAAACAATTGTGTTGGGTTCTGAAAACGCGTCTATTCTGCATTAACCAATAGATACAATTCGGTCCAGTACTTTTTCCTAAATATACTACCCAACACCATTCCTACTCATAAGTGGGTCGGGTTTGGCATAATTTTGAAGAAACGTGTGAAAATAAATGATCAATGACAAGAACGCTTGAAAATAAATGGTACAGCTTCTGGTGGCACAGAAGTTAAATTTGGAAAATAGATATGTAATTATTATAAGTATTGCTTTTAAATGGTATGATAAGGACTTTCTTTCGCCGTTTATCTTCTTTATTATATCATACATTCTGAAAATATTAGAGGCAAACAATGACATGATTTTAGTTTTGAGAATTGAAAGTTAGTAGAAGAACTTAATGGCAAAATTATAATACCACACTCATTATCGCACCCTTAGAATGAAAGGTACTTAACTCAAAAATTGCAATTTATGGGAAATGACGAAGAAAGTTTTCAAAAATGTATGGTCTTGAGTAAATTTAAGAAGACTGATGTATGAGGTTTTCCCTTTTTCCCTTTCTCACTCATAATACGGGCTCTTTTTCACCATGGAGTTTTAGAGTAGGCTTTTTTAAGTAAATTTATAGTAAAATCTGGAATTTCAGGAATTTTGAGTTAAGTCACTTTCATTCTAAAGGTGCGATATATAGGTATACCTTACTGGCAGCGGTCCGGTGTCAGTCAATATAAATAAGAGTACAAAATTCTATCATCTTCCTGTCATCGCTCCAGATATTTCTAACGCGATGCATCGCGCATTAAAACTATCAACTCGTGCCTTAAACGACTTTCCTGTCCTAAGACTAGCATTAAATATGTTGGCGTTCTTCTATGACGTTGATAACACTTGTCAATATCACACTAGGTAGACTACATACCTTTTTTCTATTTCAAAGTACCAAATTGATCGAAAGAATCTGTTGAAGTATCCGATAGTGAAGTACATGAATTCTTCAAATAATTAGATAATATAAATCAAAGTTTTTGTTTATCTGAATGCGATTATCTCAGAAAATTTCTGGCGAAAAATTTATGAAACGCGTCATAAATACAGGTAGTGTTTTGGGTTGCTGAAGCATCAATAAATAAGAACTATCAATAAATAATAAACAGTTCCATTTCTGTAACCTCATGTGACAATGCACACGGAAAACACTCCAACAATACAGCAAATAAATTATTTGACTTTCGCTTTGCAACGGTATTATCACAAAATTCTACATCAAACATCGGTCCCTGGATCCTCGCGTATGTACACAAACATAAATGTTTGATTCAATTAGCAATTGAACTACTCATTTCATGTTTCATATTGTAACAATGCCTATATTTTGTAACGAGAAGCGGAAAAAACAAGTCAGTCAGCTGTAACTGGTGACCTCCGCCCATTATCATCAGCAACATCAACGTAACCAATACGTTACCAATACGTTAATTAATAATGAACCTGCTTACAGACCGACTCTTTAACGACATCAGCGTTATAAGCATTGTCCCAATGCGGGGCTCGGGTGGCTTCTCACAATGAGAGGGATTAAGGCAACAGTCTGCCACGTTAGTGTGATTTGGAAGACGTCATATACTTTTGAGAATATGGAGAACTCTCAGGTATTCAGATTTCCTCACGATGTTGTCCTTTGCCACAGCAAGTGATAGTTACTTAGGTAATACGCACATAATTTCAAAAATTAAAGATGCGTGCAGAATTCGAACTTGTGTCTCTCGTGCGGGAACCATAAGTTCAAATGATTAGGTCTAAACAACAGGAACTCGTAAAAACATTTCACAGTTGACCTGTAGGAGGGTGAGAGGTAGAGGTAGCTAGACAGGTAAAATAATTGTGACACCTTATCCGAATATCATAGGGATTACACTCGCCATGAGTCCAGCGACTTACATATAAATAGTTTAAAAAAAGTCCTCATTTTTCTGTTCCCTGTGTCATTAATTCTTTTAAATTACGGAATAGTTTTATAGGTATGCAATTTCATTTAGTTTTACTCTTTTGTACAAACGTTTTATTATTTACTGATTAAATTCTTTAGATTGGCGTTGACAACTTTACGAATAGCAATAAATTGATTGCAATAGCTACATAAAATCACTCAATATTAACTAACCGAACTTGAATGCTAGAAATTGAATAGAACTAAATATTTTGTAATCCGATGTAGGTATTTGACACCACTTCGAAAGTCAAGCTACGCCATCGCCGTATGATCCGCTACGTTGATCAGTCTTGGAGATAGAAGCGGCAAATACCTTCCAAAGAAAATATTTTCTACTCACAGTTACAGAAAATACATATTACTACCTGCTAATTGTTACATATGTAAAGTTATATACAAGTAGTCTTGTTTTTAAAATTATCTACCAGTTTGTATTAAATTATCAAATCATCTAAGTATTCATCTTTCATCATAGGAATGATTGTAATTTTGAATTTACTATAGGCCAGTTCCGCAAATTTTGACGGAATACTACTATAAATTTTCAAACATCTACCTATATACGAACCACCACTTTTACTAAATTGAAACTTTGTACTAGTTAAGAGTTTTGCCTTGTAGTCTTAGCGTTCATATGTAGGATGACTCTTCTGAACAAAAGTCGTAAAGTATTTATGACGTACAAAAGATTATCCAAATTATATAAATATATGGTTACACAACAGTTCATAAATTTATTTCTAAACAAAACGCAATAAGTCCGAGTCCTGTATATTAATTATATTGCTTTAAATAATAGCAATAATAAACGTTTCCACGTCCATTAGAAGCCTTACGAAGACCAAGACCCCCAATACTAGACCCCCACGTATAAACCACTTGCTTACCGCTGATTTTGTAATCCCACATTTATAACATAATAATGAAAATAAATCGATGGCCACATCTGGATAATTACTTCTAACAATATATATGAAATCCTAAATAGTTAATGAAAACTATCGTAACAAACAGACTTAAATACCAGTCGTAACATAAAGTATACTCCTAGATAATTACCGAGCAGAAAAACAAAGCCATCATCTATCCCCATTATCTGCATAATATTTATAGCGGAGTTAAATCAACAAACACATTGACATTAACTGTTTAATTCACTCGACGCCGAGGAGCTGGCTATTAGGACAAACATAGATACCATTAGCTAAATGTTCGTCGCGAAATACCGAATGTTCTGTAACGTAATAGGGAAAGCCGTGAAACTGAATAAATTATACCTTAAGGTAATGTTTCAGTAGACACGGTGAGGGTTAACTGAGTAAATTCAAATGTTTGTTTGTAATCACGCACGCATCCATAAATTAGTTAAGCTAGTATACTGTTGAAAATGATTAGGCTCGAGAGTACGTTAGGCTTAACGATACGGCTTAAACTAAATCTAGGTAGCTAAGTAGGCTTAAAACAAAAAATAGGAAATGCAAAAGGGTACAATATTGAACCTATTAAACAGCGAGGTAAATGAGCTACAGCATAAATAGTAGTTGAAACATTAGTATTACTTAGAATTTCACAAAATATTTTTTTTTGTAACACGGTGGTGACGAGATTTTTGATATAAATATAGCTAATAACCTATCAGGCATCGTCTCTCTTGGACTTCCATATTAATGAAGGCAACATCGTCACGTTAGCAACCAAAAAGGAAACAGGTAAACTACTATTAAATAGGCTCTTTTACACTGAAACTAAATCGCGTAATACATTTCAGATTTGATTCTATAAGGTACCTAGTCAGTAACGTAAAAAATCCTAGCACCATGCACGAGTATATCAATGGTACAAATATGTAAGCAAAGTATTGCAAAGTCGAGTGACGTCCAACAGAAGGGACCTAACATCATTATTTAAACCGTTGCTCAGCAGAGTGCCCCACGAACAGGGAAGGTGGACTTGAGCGCATCGATGGATGAAACCTCTTATAGTATTAAGGTTCCTATAGTATTAATATGTGTATCTTTTTACAGATAACTTTACGTGTGTAAGTTGACTTCCTTCCAAAACTAATTTAATTCGATGCTTCTTTCTAACTTAAAATTATACTAGAGCGGCAGTTCGGATAATTCAATTCGATCGGATTCAATAATCAAGATTGTGTTACGTTCATATGTTAAATGCGATAAGTGTTTTTAAGTTTTTTATCATTTAATATTTAGTTAATTAAAGATGATGGCATAAAACACAGTTATTTATTTAAATTTGTCTAATTTAGTTCCCGTTTCAACCACCAATCCATTGGACGCTGCTTTCTGAAATTTCGTTCGACACTCAAACTTAATTCTGTCAGGAGTAAGCCTAGAGGTTTGTTGACATTTTACGGCAAACTAATGGCTGATCAATCAACAAGATGTGAGGTGTTAAAAGGTGAGTTGATTTGTTTAACGCAACAACGTAATTTATTTTAATCGTCTCAAGATATTCATTTTAATTTTTTCTTCTCACGGGCAAAAATTTCTATAGTTATAAATTTAATTAGATAAAACATCATAGTAAAAAATGTGTAACTTTTTTGTCGAGTCAGAGTAAGTAAAAAATACCTACATCAAGACCAATACCTACACTAAAATTTCCATGTTACCTACTTTATGGAAGTATATATTTAGGATACAAATTGTTTTAGTATCTATCTTGCACCAACTGAATGCTATTCTATTATTTTCACATAAAAAGATCGTCCTTTATCACGCAGATGAGAAAACTATAGACGAGTGGTTGTCTTGACTACATATGCGAAAAAAAGTTAAACTTTGCTGAAATAAGGTCCAGCTATCGTATATAATTTTATTCACCTTGAATTTGTTTTTAAAAAATATTGAATGAACTATGATTAACTTCAGAGCTCCACTATGTTTAAGTCTGCTTCTCTGTCTATCTATTAAGGCATCATGCGAAAGACATTAATCAAATTATAATTATACGTATACTTCAATTAAAATTTATGCTATGAATCTACATTTTTTAATAGTTATAATAACGAGAAATGGTACTGTTTTACAGTAAATTGAGAAAAAAGTTGTCGATAAAATATTGCAGCTATTACATAAATAATTAAAAATTCCGTAAATAAATATTAAAAATTATTTATGTTATTGCAGCACCATATAGTTCATTTAGAGCTACAATGCCTGAGCCGTAACAGGATAAAGTGAGATAAACAAAAAGTATAAAACTCGTTATGAAAAATATTGCAGGCGCGGAAACTAAAGAAAGCGAAAAAAATATATGTTTATTTTATTATTTACTAGCGGCCCGCTCCGGCTTCGCACGAGTATACTTTATCAATAGTTTCCGCAGCGTATGCGATGAAAGAAATTTTTAAGCAATTTTTTTTACACCTTGGTGCATATTACTGAAGTTTTAGCAAGGATCCCTTATTTCCTCTAGTAATAAATAAAAGTAGCCGATGTTACTTAGGAATAATGTAGCATTCTAATGGTGAAAGAATTTTTAAAATCGGTTCAATAGTATTTGACTTTATGCATTACAAACATACAAATATATAAAAATACAAAGCTTTCCTCTTTATAATATTAGTACAGATATTCTTTTTATTATAAAACTTGTGCCCAGCCTTTTCCTCGCTTCATAAAAACCATACTCCTGTAGGGTACATTTGTATACAGTATGAACTGTATACATTAGGAACTGTAGAGTACATTTTTATATTGATTGTAAATAAGCAACTCTATTATTTTTACCATAGCAATTATAAATAACATTACTGTCATTCGTTTAATTTTTCTTGCGCTTTTCAATATTATCGCTGTAAAATATTTTCATCAAATTTGGAGTCCTCTTTACCATCTTTTACCTCATCGACACGCATATTTATTATTTTTTTATCAGGCACTTCATAATTTTCATGATTGCCTCTTTTACATTCTTTATTCAGGTTGGAGATATTTATTCCTCAAAAGTACAATACATTTTTCACTTCAATGAGAATAATAATTTTATTTTATTAAAGATTGATTATATAAATTAATCTTTGACAATTATTCAATTCAATCAACTATTTAATTCTATCTTTATTTAATTCAATAGCTACGGAAAAGCAATAATTCTTTGTTTACTACCCTCTTACAACAATGTCTATACTATTATTTATTTCGTATTTCGCCAGAACATACTTGCTTCGCGGCATAAAAAGTTACTTAAACTATTAATAATAATCTATAATAATTTTAAAATAATATTACATAGACAGGTTCGACCTCTTTATAGTTATTTTCTTAGTATACACAATAAAAAAATTCTTGAGTAAAATTTGATTATATAACTCGCAACATAGTTCAAGCATTTTCTTCTCGAATTTGTGAAGTTTATGTAAACAGGAGAAACATTGCAAGAACGGGACATACATAACCATATTATTCAGCCCCCGAGAATTAATTAACCGTAAATCCAGAATAAATATTACTAGCATTCGCATAATTCGCGTAAAACTATTAGCATTTTCATCTCGAATTTGTGAAGTTGACACAGAAAAAATATTTAAAAGCCAGGATTAATATTGAATAACATTGACAACTTTGAGAACTGATTGAACGTAAATTTAGAATCAATATAACTGTACTTAATTTACAAAAAATATAATATTTATTTTTGTTGATATTTTGGTGCGTCGGCATTATAGGCCATTCGCTTTGTCGGATATTATAACCGGTTTCTTTCGTACAACAATCTCGGTATAATTTCGCAGTAATAAGAACTTAGCGATCGTAGTTATGCAAATATGATGTACGGAAAAATTGTTGTGTTAGCGTGAATAGTGAAATATATAATTATTTAATACTTTATTATTCATGCGGTTTTAACTAGGACGATGTTTCCAGGTTTCATCTTCAACCAACCCCAAAATAAGGGATCGATATTGGTAACCTATATTCTTACGGGCAGTCTTTTACCGGCGCAACCCTACATCATTTACGATAATTCATCAAACTAGAAAAGCCGATCCCTAAAACAATGCGGGTGTTATTTGTTAAAAGGCATAGAATTTCTAAATCGAAACGCGAACGGGTTACTAGTAAATAAAGCTGAATACTCAATCGTTTATTGCGTTATTACGTTCTCAACGCACGGAACACACATAACATACACTGCCAGGGTGTGTAACAATTTAAGATATAGTAGACCAATTCATTTTATAGTTACTTCTGCTTTATTGAGTTGAGAACGTTATTAACCATGTTCAAACGACGTTTTTTTCGAGATTTTGCTTGTGTCATCGACGCCTAAAAATGAGATATTCTATCTCGATCCTTATTTAAAATTGAAATGGAGTTTTTTTGTTTTTTCGGAATTGATTTGTAAACACAGAAAAAGACAGGAGGGATGGCAAATGTTTACACAGTTTCTTGTCTCGTATTATGCATTCTAGTGCTCCTTGAAATCTCAATCGTTTCCAAGGTCTAGCAGTCTTTCAAAATTACTAAAATTACAGTTCGTTAAACAAAAAAATAATAGTTCAGGGCATAAATCATAATTCCGTTCAGTCCATATAAAATTCTCGTTGATACTACAATTTCAAATGCAGCATTAACTGCTATTTTCTGAAATTTTTAATTTTTAATACAACTTTGATATAACACGGAATGGTCAACGACACGTACAATATTGTTTTTGACTAGGTACTCTAGAATTCTATTTCATCGGCTTGCGTAAGTAAAGCCGCCTGTATCCGACAAGAACTTTAAAATATGTACATATAAATACATGTTTTTAGATATATTAAATTATTCTGTACGTGTGTAAGACACTCAACTCCACCTAAACGCATGGATCGATTTTGATTTAATTTTTTGTGTGTTAAAATGTATCTATGGATGGTTTAGATACACTATTGGATCCCGTGAAAAGAAAATATCACTTAGAGCTGTCAGTTTATCGAAAATTAAAAATATTAAAAAATAATTTGCTGAACCTGATAATAGCAGGCAATCCAGTCTTCCGAATTCAGTACCATAATAGTAAAGATATACCAGTATAAGTAGTAGACATAAATGTAAGTACGCATAATGGTTTTTTGACAACACAAGTGAAAGATTTTTTTTCAGTATAAATATATTACATTGTAAAATTCAATTTTTGAATTTATCGTACAAAATGAACTTGAAAATTAGAATTACGGTTTCTAATTAACATAGGGCACATAAAGTGAAAGTCTAAGTATGGAAGCGCTCGGAAAGAATTTCACCATTAGCGGTCACCTATCCAATCGATTGCGTCAAAGTTGCTTGACTCAGTCGATCATTTTCGATAGACACACGCCGTCAAACTTTACGGTTCCTTAAAAGATACCCACTGAAACGTAATACAGGCGGTGTGTCCACAACTTGTACAAAACGATACGTAAAAACTGCTGCTACGAAACTCGGGATCGTTTTGAAAACACGGCACGTTGTTCGCAATATTCACGCGGGACTTAGCGTTTCACATGTTTTGCCAATATACTGCATCGGTTGTGAAAGTTTTACATAACTACATAAGTATGTTTCCATTTGACACAAATTAGTTATATATATTTATTATATTAGAAAGCTATACATTTAAAATATGTAATATACTATACTGAATATACTGTCGTACACGTCTTACGGCGCATTAAGAATGCTTCAGTATTAGCTACTGTTTTTCGCTCCGCCATCTCCTTCTAAGAAGTAACACCTTCACAGAGCGAGATCATTCCAGCCCAGCATGCCCCACTGCTGAGCAACGCATCTTCGCCCAACATCTCTATCAACGCATGGAACTGAGGTCCCCGAGCAGCGCATTCCGTTAAAATGTATCGCGCCGTACCCAACGGCTCTATTTTTCTATTTTAAATAATGTTTATGTAAGTAGACATAACGTTACCCCAAGGCCAGCGAGGTTAGTGTAATTTAAATCGATCTCTCATCATAGGCATTTTTGACAAACAACATACGGTTCTTACAAAAATACATAGCCTAAAGATAGTAGTTTTGTGCGAGTGGAGTTGGGTTTACAATGCACAAATGTAGTGTACAGCTGTAGTTTTAAAATAGATAACGTTCTAATGAAACGTAGACATAGCTATTTATTATGACCGGTAATCACAATGTGTACGAGTATATTGAACGCTGGTATTTTGACCCGGTTGCATGCATCGTTGTCACGGCTAAACGAGGGTGGCGCATACAACCCTGGGAGGGTGACAGATAGCATAACTCTATCAACCTCATACTCAACATAAATCATTGTGATTTAGTGTTGTGATGGGAAGAACATACTGTTCCCTAATTTAGCCAAGTTGAATATACATACGTATTTGATTATTTCAGGAATTAGTAACATTTACAAAATAATAATGATGAAATTAATAGATATAAATAAAACTATTAAACCTATAAATAAAAAATATAAATGAAATAGTAAAATTCGTAATTGAACTCACAATATACGACCATACATTACTAAAAATATAATGATGAACGCTCACATACAACACCGCCCCACTAGTATTGCGTGTTTTGGGTAAAATAAACATTTATCTATAACTTAAATGCTTGCGTGTCACTACCGAGTAGGTTACAGATCCGTCGAAGATATTTAGCATAACTATTTTTCTCTATGATCTTTGACTAATATACTATTTAATTTTATAACTAAACTTTTCGATCCAGTTATCTGTCAACTACGATCAGTAATTCTTAAATTTTGTAAAGTCTTGTTTAACACTGTTCTTCTTCGCTAGAGTGTCCAGTTCCCAAAAGGCCCAATTTCAGTACCAACCAGTTCTAGCGCGAGATCTAGTTTCATGAATAACAAGAGCAGTCGTACTCATAGAGCTACATATACAAAACCAGCTATGTTCAGTCGGGATGAAACTCAAAATTCCTTAGGATGGTTCCAAATTTGAATTAGTAGGCACCTCTGATATTTTGAAATTACTAGCATATTTTAAAATATAACAATAATTACTTTTTTCGCTAGACCAACATAGATTGTCGCTCAAGTCTTCTTATGAGAGAAAATCCGAGACACAATATGATACTTACGAATTGTGATTATGATGACAAACTATATCACTTAAACAATTTTATATTCATATGAACACAAGGTAGACAAGCCCTCTTCACAAAATAAACTTTTTCTTTTAAACATTATTCTTATATATTCAGTGCACATTGAATTAAATTTGTGAATCCGTTTACTGTGACGAAGTGACAACATTGTGAGCTAATTGTGATAGAGTGACAATTTTGTCCACACTATCGCACTCAACATTTGTCATAATCAAATGCAAAATTATTGATGCACCGCATACTCAGTCATCGTTCAAAACTGTGTGCGCTGGTGTATGCATCTAAACAATTACATATGTACAGAGGAACATACAGAAGAGATAATTAGCAGCGGATAGGATAAATAAAGGATTTATATATCCGAGGTATAAGATTCATTCAGCCATTCATTGGTGAAAGTAAACTGCCTCTGCTGATGGTATGTGGAGTAACGTAATTAACAACACATGAATAATTAAGATTCTTTACCTGCATGGCATCATATTACTCTCCTTCTAAACCTTGAAATACTTTGCGTTATAATGATGCACCGCTTCCTTTCTAACGGGCAACACATCAATGACGCTTTTAGTGATTGACATGTGATAGATAGCCTTGACCACTAAACATTAAGTGACCCTTTTTCTTATTTGTCAACTATTTGTTACATTTATGTGTGACTGTGTGTATGTCATTGAACTGCTTCTAAATGAATGGACTGATTTTGATGATGATTGTTATGTTCTAATTCAAAATTGGTAGATAGCACTACTACGATCGGGTAACGTGAAGTTTGATTTTTTATTTTTGACAAAATGTTTGTTCAGTAAAACATCTACCGCATCTGCTAATTACCATATAAATTAGAAAAGATAAAGGCATTTTTTTACCAAACAATAGATTCCGTCTAACTTATAAATAGGTCTCGAAAATACTCGTGATTCACCTACCATGTAAACTAAAAGAAAAAATAATATAAAGAGTAATGTTTAACGCAAATATTTATTAGTACAAATTACTTCTTTAATTTGAAGACTGACGCCCTTAATAAAAAGTGACGACATGTACAAGTAGCACCGAAATAGCAGGCCAACTGATGTCAACTGATCACCTTCACCTAAGGATGTGAGCTCATGCATGAACAAGAGCAGAGAGCCACTATAATATCTCAAGATTAAGGTAGTTCCATAAACTGTTGAGATAATGAATATTTAAATTTAATATTAAAATTTTAAATTTACAACTGCAAGTCTACCTACTTGTAAGTCCAGTTACCTACTTATAGGTGTAGCACTCTAATATCATTTGTTTTACCCTTTCACTCAATCATGATTATTTATTGAAAAACAGAAGAAACTGCAAGTCATTCACTTACTTATCTTTGCAAAAGCCGTTAGATCACAAATCATTTACAAATCGCAAAGTAGTTCTTATATTATTAGAAACAACACGGGCTCCCGTTAAGCTTTCGCTCCGTAAGAAAAGTACAATGGAAAAAGAGCTTTCAATAGTTACCGAGAAAGTAGGAATTCCTGTTTATCAATTAAACGAAACTTAGACTGACTACAAGCTACTATATAAATTATTGTTAAGGAATAAGAACCAAAATAGAATGTAGTGGGAAAGTGTTGGTATTTCCTCTACTAGTACTTGGTTATCCATCATACTGATGCCGTTTACTCGTTATCTGGAAACTACGAAACTCGCGATATTAGAACAATCTCATCGAAGGCGATCGTTTCATTTCATTAACAGAAGCAGAGACATATCATAATATTTTGTTACTAGTTATAAGGATAGAGAGAAATATCTTACGATTAATTTAGTACCGAATTGGGTGTAAAGTTCATTCGTTGTAATTAACTCACTCATATAGGTACCATAAATGGTATAGGTACGTAATGAACAGATAGTTCAGTTTTTTATTCAGTGTTATACTATCTTTTATTTAGTAATTTTTTTAAACAAAAACATATTTCCAATTCTCTTCTATCATCTGTGGGATGACTATAATAATTTTTTTTCAAATCATCGTAAAATTAAACTACGGTACAACTGTTGTCAACAGGTAATCGTTTTGGAATTACGAAAATTATTAAAGAAGCACTGTTTAGTATCTACATGTGATTGTATGCACTAGAAATGTTCCTGCTACCCTAGCCAGACCTCGCAGAATTCATTACATTATTTTATTATCATGAAACTTGTACAAGAGTTAACAGAAGGACACGTTGCTCGGACGAACGGTCGCAAAATTAGTGGAGCTCCTAAAGAGCAAAGTTAATCATGCGACTTATTGAGTAAGAGTAATAAAGCTGTCGTATACGTACGTACAAACAATGAGTATGTTACTCCATTTAAAGTAGGGTTACCAAATATAGGGATTACCCCTGACATGTCAGGAAATTGAAACAATTTTGAAGATTCCGATAGGAATTTAAATTTTTTTTTTTAATAGACTTTGATTTTGAGTTTTGAATAAGACACCGCACTCTTATCATAAAAACATAGAGATCACTGCAACCCATTACTGGCTGACACTGACCCATTGCTAGGATCGAGTGTCATTTCGCAATATGAAAGGTAAAGTCACGTGTCAGATGTCATCCTGACATAGTGAGCTTTTTGTAAATTTCACCCTCCTCCTCACACTCCCTAGGGAATATGATGAAGAACTCTCTCAGGTATGCAGATTTTCTTACTTTCCTTCACCGAAGCAAGAGATATTTTAATTTCTAATTAGCACATAATTTTAAAGAATTACAAGTACATGCTACACTCGAACTATATTCAAACCCCTAGGCTATCATTGCTTATGGTCAATTTCCGACCTCGGGTAGAGGATAAATTGGCAGAGCTACAAAGAAAGCAGAAAAAAAGATTCTTGAAGCTGTCGGGACTGAACCTTTTCTGCTAAGTACATTTTGAATATTCCTAAGTTAACATATTACCACAGACATTGAACCAAACCTTCTACATAGCTATCAGGTAACCGGTAGTTAAATGTATAACCAAAATCCAATGGCTGTAACCAATCATGTTCACCACGAATACAACAGAGAACAAAACCCTATTAGTGAATATTTGCAACATTGTATTGTGTCTCTGTGTCCAGTTTTATGCCAAAATTATGTCAATGTCAATGACGAAACGACCACAAGCGGTAGTATCCGTATTTTGTGGCCGCCAGCGTCCGGCCCGCTTCCGACGTTTTCGTAGTTTGTGGGACACGCCACTGATTCCACTTCTCGTTCAGTAGAGCACGTAGGTATTATTTACAACGTACAATATTATATAAAGGAAATGATTATTTAAAAATAACATGCCCACATTCACATCGTTCAATGCATGTACAACGTTCAGAGTGGATTAAATGATAACTCGTCAACAACCAAGATCTAATAATATAAATATGTATATAATATTTTTGTACAGTACATATGGGGCAGCTGCCGCAACCGAGAGAATACCGGGATTTTTTTGTTGCCACTCGTTGCAGTCATTGATTTAATTTAAATTTAATTGTATATTATAAAAGAAATATATTTTAGCTGTATTGGGGCGGCCTAAAATACTGGCCCCAATCTCATGCGGGCAAAACAGGGTGCCGTAAGAGGCGACAATGCCAGCCTGCATGGTTGTAGTGCTTAGCGTGGGAATTATATTATTATTAAGTAATTAATATTATTAATGGTATTATTAACTTTACGTGAAACCTGCCTGGAAAACTACCACCATACTGCTCGAGTCAGCCGCCAAACGACGCGTCGTGTTCCGGCCGGGGGCTTCAAAAACGTCAATGTTTCCAAAAACAAAGCCATCGTCGCTTCTCAATTTTGCCTGAAGGTTGACTGGCAGAGAATGCTTATAGCATTAAATCCGACTTTGCTCCATTGTTAATTTTCGATTATAAAAAAAAAAAAAAAATGAGACGCAGGTATTTTAAAGAATACGATTGTTACTAGTTATTATATAAGATAATAATTATTTTATATAATGTAACAACCCTGCCGAAAAGCGGATAGACGACTGTAATTCCCTATAGTAAATTTTTTGCTAAATGAACGTCTCAACGTCAAATAAGTCAGTAGGTACCGCCCCTCAGCGATGTATTGAATGTTGTCTACAAGTACACGCTTATATGTATGTATGTATGTGTGTATGTGTCGCGGGAAATGAACGTCCCGAGCATCCGGATCCGATGCAGATATAGGTCATCTTGCTCCTATTCTAGATAGGAGATATGTCGGATTTGTTGTCGGCTGCGTTTTGTGTGTAGAAGAACAGAAATCTATTTCGCGAATGCTTGACGAAAAGTCTTCAAATAATATTTATTAGACGGGCTACCTGATAGTAAGTGATCACCGTCGCTCATGGACATAGGAAACACCGAAGGAGTCACCATTTCAACGCCGGCCCTGAACGAATGCAAATTGATTGACCGGTTGATCAGTTTTGATCCGATTAATATTTTTTGAAATGAAATGAGATTGTTATACTAACATAATCGAATGATTCGATTCTAACGATTAGTCAATGTCGGCCCTGCCTCAGCTCGAACGCGCATTTATGACAGATAAATGTTTGTTCTCGGATCGTGGGTGTTTGCGATATCTCATTTTTGTATTGACATGCCACCCGCAGCACAGGGAATCAATCATACATTACTTCGAACAGGCAAATTGTGAAGGCTTATAGTACTATGATTTTAACTGATTTTAATTAAATTGCATTACATAAGTACGGGGTGTAAAAATGTAATTTTTAGAAACCTCAAATAGAAATTTAATTACCCTAGCTAATTGGACTCGGGGTTCTTCGACTGATAATGTACTTAAGTTGCAAAGATGTAAATTAGATATTTTTCTGCTCCCGAGGACAGACTTAGAACAGTTAATTTTTAGATTTATAGGTGGGGAATGACTTAACCATTAAGAGCCTTGTCCGCTCCTATATCAGCTATTAATTTGTTCTAATAATAAAACTGTAATAGGGCCGAAGCTGTAAATAAAATCTTTTTTTTGGAAATTTTAATAGAGATAGTTATATAGTAGTTTATTTCTCTCTGTCAGTCTATCTGTTGAGGTGTAGTAACGGACGTAATGTAAACGTGTGTCAATTTGGTCACGTGTGTAATAAAAATAAAAAAGGAGTTGTATGTGGAGACTTCAATATTGATATCTTAAGACAAACTTCTTACTACGTAAGGTTTTGTAATTCGTTTAAGTCATTCCATTTAGACTCAAGTTGTTTTATTATTAGGTTTAGACCATAGCAAACAGTTTCAAACGTTGAGTACCATCATGTACTTTCTAAATATAATATATTTTGTAGACAAATCACACAAGGTAAGCTTATATATTATGTATAGCTTTAAAATTTCCAAAAAAATTTTCCAAAGTTACCGTTTAGCTTTAATGACAGACCTTTCAAATCTTTTTGATTTTCTTGAATATGAATTTATTTATAATTTCAAGCAAAAAATAATTTAGTGTGATAATCTTAAAACAAAGTTCAATGATTGGGCAACTACGAGATATATAAAAGTAGAATATTAGAACTCTATGCTTTATGTAAATCGTCCATAGACCCTGAACTTTTTATCATGTTACAATTTGTTCATAAATAAATATCTTAATACATGACATGAGGTAATATATAGTTATAAGTACTTTCTGTTACTCTTAGTAAGAAAAATCCCTTGGGAGTTTCTTGCCGATTCTTTTTTCCGGGACAACTTGCGGTAAGGATTTGTTGAAACTATGGCGTAATTTAGCTTTCGAAATGTGTTAGTAAAAACAAACTTTGAATAAATTTTATTTAATGTCATGTAACTCTTAAAGTTCCCCAAAATTTTGCTAGTACAGAGATCTTGTGATGTTCGTCTTATACTAAGAGTATAAAGGTTCTACAATGTGTACTGTTTTAATATGTCTCGTCAATTTTCATATTTGTATATATGTAGACCAATACGACAAAAATCGGAACTTAACAGCAAATATTAACGAAGATTCTCGACACCTATAAATAAAGTGAATGCTTTGTATTTGTTACTTTAAAAAGGACCTTGAATTTTCTATACACTTTTTTACTTGTCTTTAAAAAGGTTTCTAAAATCAGTACATTGGGTCTCAGTGGTAAAATCAATATCAGCATTTGGTTTTGCTTAAGCCGGCCTTCAACTCTGCTTCATATTTTTAGCGAACCGATTATCGCTTGACTTGGATCCAAATCTAATCGCCGAGTTAGATTGGGCTCGTAGCATTATGTAAGACAATTTGCGCATGTAAATTGGGTTACTTTTAAAAACGACATTTACCGGCGTTATATATACCTATCATTTACGGAAGCAGCAGTTTGCTGCAAGTATAATCGTAGAGACGATGAAGTAAAACAAGACAAAAAATTAAACATGTATGCAGTTCACATGCAGTAGAAGTGAAACTTTTAGAAAACGAAAATAAATACATAATATCACATTTTCTCTCCATACTCGATTCTTTTCAGCCTTACTTTTCGGTATACCTGGAAAATCTGTTATTACAAACTAATAAAAACATTTACAAAATGATACACGATAACAATACACCACCTCCTTTTCCCAAAGCTTCGTAATACGCAGGCTCACATGAACAGTATTAGACAGTGCAATATAGATATTATACTCGCTATACCGAGCTTTTTCGCTCGATTAGGCTCGACACATATATACAAAGCTTGGTAGACAGGAGTAGGAAGGTTCCGCATGAAAAGGAGACGAAAATAATAGGAAGCACCGTAAATATATTTTGTCTCATTCTCTCAGCAGGCTAAATAGATGTACCTATGTATGTATGTCTCTTTTTAGTGTCACTTTTCGTTTTATTCAGTTTCAGATCACAGCGTTTGTTTCAACAAGTTTCATTTCAAAGGTTTAAGTTTTAAAACGTTCAATTTATGCAAATAAATAAAAATATATATATATTTTTAAACTAAATTTTATTATTAAAATTCAGTCTATAAAGGCAACAATTTATATCAGTTAAGAAACAACAAATTGTGTTTTAATTAGGTTTCTTGTTACAAAATAACCGATAAATGAACTATTAATATTAATTTTTTTGTTATATAAAGGCGTTGTTTTGAAGGAATACCAGGATAAGTTCCGCCTTATTCCTATTTTATAAGTGAGATTCGTAGCAAAGTTTAAATCATTAGGCTATTAAAGTTCTTATATAATTTTTTTCAGATTTTCGTTTTCAATATTCGTATAACTTTATTTCGCAAAATAACAACAACCCAGCTGGTACCCTGACAACCTACAAAGTATTAAAATATAAACTGAAAGTTTAAATAAATTATCAGAACAATTCAAAAGCGATTTAAAGTTCGAATACATAATACGTTCCCACACCCAACTTCGCTCCCCACCGTCGTTACAGCGGTATTCTGAATAATTCTAAAGTTTTACGTTTCCAACCAGCTCCAAATCTATTACAAGGTAATATTGCTCAGATTGTTAAGATGCAATTTTGAATTCTAAATTGTGTCGGTCACTCAATTATTTGGGCTGCTCTAACTATGAATGTCACATTATTCGCATACCTACTTATGTAATAGTGGTTAAATCAATGTGATTTTTATAACAGTCTTCAACTAGTTTAATATGTATTTTTTATGAAAATACAGGTTAGTCTGTGTTACAAGCTCGATCGTTATACTGTATGCCGATATTTCCTCACAGTTGCATGGACTCGTGGCATGCATGGACCGCAGTTCAACCCGCTAAAAAGTTTAAGTACCGGCTAGAAACTTTGAGCGGAAGGTGAGATTTGACGCTAATAAATTAAACTAACCATCTTACGTCAATTTGGCTTGTGTGTTTTGGAAACTATATTACTACATACTTAACTAAAAACATCTTGCCACAAAAAATTTTGAACTTTTCAGGGTTTACATAAAGACCACCTGATCAAATATTTGCGCTATGAGACTTAAACCAATTTACATGGTTAGGCTTAAACCACAATATATGTAAGTGGGTCAAAACATCAGTGTAAAATACTTGTAAGTATTATGAGTGTCCGTATGACACTAAAATGGGGTTAATCCACGATGAGTTTAGTTTAACATCCTCTGTCGGTTTTCTGTCACTAATATAGATTCGATGGTGAATTTCAATAAATAAAATCAATAAAAAATGATCCTATCCTTCGTCCAATTTAGGGAAACATTCAACCGTTGTTTTATAATAATTATGAGTAATACGATACGATACATAATACTTTAATACTCATTTTTCAATGATTAAACTAATAATGTTGACAAACTTCCTTTTATTGCTTGAATATTATTATAAAGAATGATGGAATTTTTCCTTAAATTGGTCGTAGAATATCCAATAAATTTAAAATTAAGTTTAAATTGTGGGCTCAGGTTCATTGTTTTGTAGTCATTGTACTGAGTATTTTAAATTTATTCCAACAGCACCCACTACGTAGCCGCTCACATCAGATAAGTACAACACATTTAAAATCACATCTTTCCTACGTAATATCAAGAATATCATGCTCGGGATACAAACAAGCGATGAAAAGTTATGACATATAACGTGATATCGTTATTAATACATAATATTTAAGAAACTGTTGCCATACTGTTGGCGGGTTGCCATCTACGAGTATGTGCCGAGTACCGTGGCTTGTTGCGTTTTTACATTTTTTGGCTCGATCAGCGAAAGATGTACCGTTGTGCTGACGTGCCATTATGGTGATGAGGTTTTAAAAGTTGATTAAATATCTCCCATTATTTTTAAATTTAAAATATACATTTAACTACTGTAGAATTAATTATAATACTGTGCAATTAAGGGAATTATAGTAGACTTCAAAAATTAACTAGGTAAATAACTGTGAGTGTTTTCATTTAGGTACTAATTTCAGCGACATTGCAAAACTAAAAGCATTAAATATAATTTATATAATATAAGTATACATTTGTTATAATTAACTTCATTTAGTAATAAACCACTTCGTTTTACTTCACATATGCTGAGATAATTAAAGAATTTCTGTATTTACCCTACATTATGTCAATACAACAATCTGATTTTTCACTGTTCAGCAAAGCTTTGTAATAGCTTTACAAACCAAATTCACAATTTACAACGAAATATATTAGTTTTCTCTAAGCCTCGCCTTATTTCGAAGTTCCACGGCGCTTAGCTGTGGGTTGTGACACTAATGCACTTTTCATTCGACGCTCCCCACTATCCTCTTTTACATTTTCACCAATGTATGTCTTGTACTTGTCGTTTTCTACTTAGTTATGTTACCGTTGTAGCTCGTCTATATAAAGAGTATAACTACACTGTACATAAATACAAACAAAATATTTAGAATATTTCACCGTATATTGAATAATAGAAATCACATTTATACTCTCGATCACTTTCAAATAGAAAGAATGAACACTTAAAAACATTTATATTTTGCTTCACTGCGATTTCATCTTGATTCGCTTCTGTTTATATAACATGCATTATGTTATCAAAATTACTGTTCGAGATCACTTGTAGGAGTTTAGAAGAATCCAGTAGCACATAGTTAACTTCTCCTTTGACTGTAATAGCACCGTCTCCGTTTGTCAGGAGCATGGAAAGTGAACTTAAAATTTTGGTAGGTACTCTTTTAAAATGTATTATTTATCAGCATAGATATATGTATATGTTAACTAAACCTTACAAGCAGAAGTACCAATCCACATTTATTACAATTTTTATTTATATTATCTCTCGGTGATCTTGGTAATAATACATATATACTAATATGTTCTGTATACTAATACATCGTCACTCAAAACACAGAAAAATGAAAATTCGAAATGAGTTTGACTAAAACTTGTAATACCGTCAATCTAAGCGAGCTGCAGCTAGCGTTTCATAGTCGTATAGCATGCTACTAGTGTGCTATATAACACAATTTTCTATTTTCATGCCATGCTTTGGTATGTGTTTAATAACTAATCTTTACAAGTATATCAATCAAACTAGACAGATAACTATTTCTTCAGCTTTTCATACTTCTTAAATAGCACATTAAACAACTCACTGCACCATAGAAATTATATAATAATTATGCGACAGAGAAATGTTAGGACTTTAGTGTATTCGTTCGAACCAAATAATCTTTTGTTTTGTGTGGGGAAACTTTCATGAGTTCATCTCCATCGTAGGGGCAACTGAGAGGATATGTCGAACTCGTACCGACAAAAACTCACGGTGTTCCTCTGAACGCCCTTTGTCGGGACTGCGGGTACGGTCTCACATTCTTCCGCAACCCTGACGGCGTTGACTCTTCTACAGAGCTCATCTTTACGGTATAAAGCTGGAGCTGCTTCATCCCTCCGTCTTTAAAGTGCACGTAGGAACACCGTGCTCAACGCCTCGAGGCTTGTTGGTTTGACGTAGGACTCCCCCGTGTCCTACGCTATAGCCTCTGTCATGACGGTCGGAGATGGGCGTGGATACCTGCGCCCAGTTCACCGGCTGTAGATTTGGAGGTTCTCGCTATCTTTCTCCTTTTCCGCAGCGTCCTTCTGCGAAATGACTTCTTCGCAGAAAGATACTCTGAGTTTCCACGACCTCTCGCTCTCCACCATAGCTTTCATAGAGCCACGAGCGAGTCCCCTATAGTAACGACGAGTACACTTCACCGAGAGTTGTATACTAGAAATTCCTCCAACGTATGCTGCGCCGTGTCCTCATCGCAGCTATAATGGTGCACTGGTTGGTCGGCTCTCTTCCGGCTATTCGGCACAGGTACTTTCCGAAGCATCCATGTCCGGAAAGCATCTGTACGAGCCGGAAGGTCCGTGACGCACGCCGTCTATACATCCAACTATCTAGGCTGGCCTTGGATTCGACAAGTCTCTCCTTCCATTTCCTAACTATAGATTGTGGAGCATGGAACTTCCGCACTTCCACCTCTCTCGGTGTTGGGTTCAGTACGTTTCCCCCGTAGCCGGAGGCCTAAGTGCCTCTTATGCAACGATGCAAACACCTCGGCCTACAGATCCCAAGGAGGGTGCGATGCCATCAATCATGCCGCCTCAAACGGGAGCTCCATATAGGGCCATGGACCGCGCCACACCCAGGTATAGGTGACGGCTACTCGCACTGAGCTCCCTCGAGGTTGGGCAGCAGTCGCTTTAGAGCAGCGGCTGCTCCCATTAACCGGGGAGCCAAGCGAGTGAAATGCTCATGGAAATTCCAGCAGCTGTTGAGAATGGATCCCAGAGGCTTTATATTTGACCCAAACTCGACACGAATATCACCGACAGTTATAAACCAACTAACCCAAGCTAACCTTGTAGTAACTTTTTAACCTTCATTTATCTTTGCCCATCTTTTATGTTGAGTAACTTCTTAATACGTATTTTTTCAGAATGGTTACCTTGAAAAATACCGTAGAAAGCCATGAACAGTTTGTTCCCAACAACTTCTTGGAATATATTTTGTTCACGAAACAGTAATCTTCAAAACTTATGTTATTTAAATCGTTAAGTAGATCTGAAATATTATAAGTTCTTATTCTTTTTACCCTCTGTAACTGTTTGCTTGACAAAAAAAAATATAAAAACGTTGTTATCTCTTGTTTCAACAATGTTCTTCTGAAAGAAAAATATCACTTAAAATACAAGATGAGGGCAGCGGGTTCGCCTGCTATAATTAAAAACCACGGCCCATCGCGGTGCCCTGTTTATTTCCTTAGGGTAATTTATCCCGAGAATAATTAATGAACCTAACTTACAGTAAAGTGCGTTACGAAGTTGAATGAACGAGAAATTATACTTCAGAGATATTTATACACATTTTTTAAACACGCTTACCTATTATTATTTTGTTAGACCCTGATAAACCGATAGAAATCATATAACTTCTACCTGCTGTTGTATGATTCTGAAAATTTTTCAGTATTTAAAAACGCGTCACAGATTTTTAATTAGCTAACCCTTGATCACAATATTGTATGTAAATATAATATTATAATTATAATTTCTGATTAGGATAAGCGGAGGCCTTGTGGACTTTCATACATATTTTTATTCCTATTTCAATATTAAATACTCTTAGGTATAGAGTAGAGGCAGGATTTTTTAATAACAAGAACGTCACTTTACAAAGACTAATTACTGTTTAATATAAAAATAAATATTGTACTGTCCGCAGCATTGCTAAGACTTCCATCCATCCACTACAAATTGTCATAACATTGTATAGAAATAACACACTGGACAGTTTTTTTTGCGACTTTTACCATCAGATACTGGTCAAGAAAGAAGTGTAAAGTGAATTAGATAAACATGAAAAATTTATAAAATGCTTGATAAAAATGAGTAACAATTGTTTCAAGTGTAGTAACTGGTTTTGAACGTTAATATTATGTTTCTCGAAGTTAAGCGAGGGCGGGCTATTGGTTCTACATACTCGTAAATTTTCTCGAAACAGTTGACCTGGAGCTCAGCCATATTAGTACAAGTATGTAGGTCCTATATGTAATTTGCATTTTTTAATTAATGTGTGTTACTTACAGCGTCTTTTTAGCTTAAACCTATTAGCTAAGCTTATAGGTTTAGACTCATACATTATTTATTTATATACATATTATTTATTGTATGATTTAAATAACTACGTATCTATTTATAAAGGGCGGTATAATACCAAGTATATTTTTCCAGTCTATCTTTATGATGGTCAAAAGATGTAGTAGGTACTATCCCCTGCCTATTGCAAGAGGCGACTAAAAGGTAGCTTACAGAGTTGCGGGCGGTACGAGTGGGAGCTCGAACCGTCCGGTTAGCGACCCCAGGAAGGACGGCGGCATGTGTGGCCGCTTACCGTCGTTAAGATCGGATGGTGCGGGACGGTACTTGTCTTTCCCGTGCAGAGTCCTACAGGGGCGTCGCGCTCAGAGGACTCCGGTTGCGTTCCTTTGGAGATCCCGGAATCCTCTACCTAGCACCGAGAAAGGCCACCGGAGGGGTTTTAGTGCGGTAAAAATCCCACATACCCCGGCGTCCCTTCCATGGCACCGGGTACCATTTGAAGGTTTCCATCTCGAGAAAACAATCAAGAACCTAATTAAAAGTGGATACCATTAATAAACGAATTAAAATTTTAAAAAGCAACTTAGAAATTAAAATAAATAATAATAATAAATCGCTCACATACTCACACCCACCTATAGAGGATTCCTTGTCTTGCGAATGGCATGGATGAAATGATTATGGTTGAAAAAATTGTATTGGAGGCAGTGACCACTTACTATCAGGAAAATTTTCCAAGGGTTATTTCTTCCTAATCACAATTACAGAGGACACTTACTGCTTGTGAATATTGTATAATAAACTAACTCATGTCCGAGCAGCCTAGTTCTTCGTAGCATTTGCTACGACGCTTCGCAGTGGAGTGCTACGAACGTTTATTGTACTAGAAGTTTATTTATTAAATTCATATTATACTCGTAACATTACAAATTCTTTATAAAAGTTAGTAATATATTTTATTTCGGTGATGTCTTCAGTGTTACCGAAGTGTATGAGAAACGGTAATCACTTACCATCAGGCGACTCGTCTGCTCGTTTGTCAACTAGATACATAAACAAATGATATTTAACATATGAAATTATTTGGATACACAAATGTAAAATACATACAAACACACAATATAAAAAGTATTTATTTAAACGATTATTCCAAAACCTATTGCACAGTTTCTCAAGCTATTTTTACAATAGACAAAATGACTCATGCCGATGTTTTTGGTGTAAACATGAATGGTTGTTATTTATGAGTAAAAACCACATTTCCCGAAGAAACAAGAGGAGCTACTTGCGTGTGTTAAGAAAATATTTTAACAACCTTTTAACTATTAAAATATATAATGTCCACTATAATATAAATTAATATATCCTAACCTAAGCCAACCTATTCCACGCGAGTTGTAGTCAAACTTGACTGTTTTTATTTTAGCCCCAGATAGTCAAAGCCCCAGCCCCAGCTGGTCAAAATTCTTATTTGTAATTATTATTAAGAATGCGCAATGCATGGTAACTTACCATTTTGCTCCACACTGTTTGCTGTCAAGGGACATAAGCATGTTTCAGTGTAATTCACTTTGTTTGCAATATGTTGTAACGTTATTTTAGCTTGTGTAATAGCTGTTTATGTGTGACACCATGACTCACTGCTGGCATAAACATACAAAGTATATGACACACTAAGTACAGAATTTGAAATAATGCTTTTGAATTATTGTATCGCTGTCGTTATGTTTGGGACAACATTTACAACACTTATTATTTTAAATATATAAGCTTTATAGTTATATTCAGGGAACTAAAAGCATATTTACCAATTTAATTTTAATCCGTCATTATGTTACGATTTGCAGGTTATTGAGGGGATTCAATATCAACAAAGTATGTGTTTTTATAACACAGGAACAATTCCCGATTATAACGACATTACAATTTAGATTTTAATGCAACTAAACACTCCTATTTCAACCATTGTACGTTGGCGCAGCTGCAGAATTCTGGCGTAGTAAAATCTCTGATCTTTTCAATTTGATTTTCAAGTAATAAATTGAGTTTGATTTTGATTGCTTTTACTTTGACCTGTGTTGTATTTATTGAATTACTGGTAATCTGCCCTCACTTCGCTTCAATAAACTACGGCTTATACTTAGAAATAGCACCTGAATTGTTTTAGGACTGAGTTTTTCTCGTTCTTTGAATTAGAAATATATTAATTTAGGATTTTTTATTTCTGGATACATTGAAAATTTAAATATTAAGTGATACATGAGTGTCAACCATAACGAAATCGGTTAAGCCGTTTCTGAGATTAGCGCGCACAAACGCACAGACAAACATTAATTCTAACAACTATTGTTTTTCGTTCTATTGCATTTTCTCATATATCCTTCATGTACAGCAAAGCGATCAGTTTAAATTTTATTATATGTATAGATTATTTCAGAAAAGTACTTTAAAATAACTAGAATTTATTGAATGATGGAAGATCAAATAATGAGTTCTTGCAGCTTAGCGGAACCTTCGGTTGAATTTAACGAAGGTCGTGTTGGCCTGCAAAATAACTGCAATACAAAATCCACCTGATCCACTTGATATAATGTGATTAAAAGAAGTTAAGCATAAATGCGTCTGATCTGCCCTTGAGGTCGTCTACAAAAGTTTGCATTGTCATGGAACCAGTTTTTGTTACGAAAGTTTGCATTGTCATGGAACCAGATGTTTGCAAATTGTGACAAAATAGATTAATACAATTCAATAACAATCGATTATTGAAATTTAAGGCTTGATACCTTCACTTGCTTATGTGAAGGAAAACATCATATGGAAGCTAAACGCAAAAGTTCTCAAAAATATGCAACGTCTGCCAACGGAAATTTGCACACGTAATCGCCCCTAGCCTTTGCTCTTCTTTTTCTGATAGGAAATCCGACGAGAGATAATGATGTTGAAATTAAAAAGTGTTTGAGTCATAATCGAAAAACTACCCTAGCGACCTCTGCCCAGTGGCAGTTGAACCAAATATGTACCGTTTTATTGTTATATAATCTGTTGATTAGTTATTACTGTTTAGTGATTCTTAATACGAGTGCAAAATTAGTTCATTTTCGCCTAGAAGTGAGTGAAAATTAAGTTGAAAAATAAGTTAGATTCATACATACATACATACAGATACAGGTAAAACTATTATAAAACTTGTTATTAAATTTGTATATGTTAATATCAATATATTTTCAAATATAATATTTTTTTTAATATATGTTTTAATATATTATATATATAATCACAGGTTGAACACACATTTCAAAAAAACAGCAAATTCAATTTTACACTAAACAATTGCATGGACTGTATCATATCTTCACATCTAATAAGAAACAAAAATGAAACGCGTTAATTACTGACAACTGGATTATATATGCGACGTGTTAAAACATGGGGAGGCGTACTGCGATATCTTCTGAACGATATAAATCTGACAGGTCGGTTTGTTTGTTACGACCGCTCGGTTAAATGGCTGTTGTACAAATATAAATTGGTACCACAGATCAACCGTGTGAGCGATTTATATATTTGCTGGCATTTTCTTCGGACTTCGTCTTCTTTAATATAAATAATGTTGCTGCTGTTGTTCTGGGCTGATGTGTTTGTTCTTTTACCTTAAATATCAAGTTTGCTTTGCAATATAATGTAATCTTTTGTCAGTAGAGAATTAATATAAAAAGGTTTTGAACCGACTTTCCATGTTTTTCTTAAAATCACCTTTTATTTGATAAACGATGTATTTATCCGATTCATTGTGTTTTGATTCCATTGGGCTTTCTTGTTAGTGGATCTACACATTTTTTTGCAGAACAATATTACACATGTAATTATAATTGCACATTACTTATAAAAGTATTTCACATCAATAACTTTGTAGTTTTTCTTTCTTTCTTCCAAAGCCGATTTGAATTTTTTCGTGATGGCCTCTAAATAGATATAGAGGTAATTAAGAAAGTAAATTCTTACCAGATCCTATAACCCAATAGCTATTACATTTGTTGAAGTCAATTATGTTCAAATTTAATTTTGTCAAACAAATTTTGTGACAATAAAAATGACATTGTTAAGAAAGTATAATGACGTACCGAAACCGCCGCTTGCCGCATTATTTCCAGACTGAGTTAGAACATGATTTGTAATTGAAAGCTTCCAACCACACCCTCCTGGACTGAAACAGTTGCTCCAACGTTGCTCAAATCATTAGCTTGCCACAAAGTAAATTCCTCCTTTTTCAATTCGATAACCACACCTATGCAATGAAGGTGCTTCACATTGCATCGTTTGAATTACAGTTCATCCTAATAAGTATTCTAATTTAATCGTTTTAAATACGAATCCAACAGTCGTTTCAAAGACGACGGTAATAATAAGAAGCCAATGCACATGAACTGCATCCTTCATTGCTTCTAATTTCCATACAAACTTTATCCTCTTAGGTGCTTTACTTACAGTCCTTTAATTACAAGCGCCAGTCTGACCGACTTCAAATCTACTTTTAAAGCACACATATGTAAATAGAAGCTACATCTGAATTCTTATCCAGGATAATAAAATCTTGTTTTATGTTTTAGCTTTAAAACTATACAAACAAATTAAACGCCTCGCCTAAGTAGCGAAGCTAAAAGACCTGCCCCATCGTATACATTCCATTACTTAACTGTCAATCAATGTGACACCATCACGATAAAATCGAAATATAAAAATTGTTAAACTAATTGCCTAATATATTTTTTTTAATTTGTGTGTCGTAATGTGTACCTTATCGATAAATGGAATCTTCCGACGTTCCCTGTATATAAAAACCGGATTTCCTTGACTAATTTTTAATTGAACAAAAAAGCGTTACAATAAACCTGTAGATCTATATAGATCGCAGAGTAAATCAGGACAAGGATAGCACTTAAAATGTCACCCCTAGGGGATGTTTAGTGAGCGTTTTGTCAAGGTTGCGGAGAGGAATGACATTGTCGCTTCGCTTTTGTTATCAGTTAATGCTAAGCTCAATTATAATTTGATATCGTTTTTCATAAATGTTTCCTGTCGAAAAGGACTTTCGCTGCGATTCGTACCTCAGAGCACCTCCCGATCACCAATCGACGCGACTCTCCTTCGATTACATAAACATGGCGAGAAATTTATAAAATAATCAGCAAAATTCCACGGTATGGGTCGATCGATAAGTTAAAAAGTTGTCTTTCAGAAAATTCAATGGCTAGAAAGGAGACAATCAGGACGGGTAACAGTAAACATCGCACGGCGCAGTCGCATTAATAGTCTCGCGGGTTAACGATATCGGAACGGCAATTTGTGGTGCGTTCTGGATGCACTGGGGTATACTTACGGGAGTCAGGCGTGTGGAGCGCGTCACCTCGGGCAATCCATTGATGAGCGACGGATAGTAGCGTCACATGAGCGCGCGGGACGTATCGCGCGGGCGGGCCGGCGAACGCGGCGCAACTGGCACTCTGGCAGTAGCCAGCGACTGGCCGCACGTGGCGAGGTATCAATCAATCGATGCGCGAGCGCGAGCGCTCTACATTCATGGAACAGCTGACGGGCGAGCCCGTAAACATGAATCGGCCGCCGCGCCCACCCCGCGCCCTCGTCGCTCCTGCCACACTGCGCAGCTCCCAGCTGCTCCGCCGCGCTCGCACGGTGCGCTCTTCAGGCCGTCGTCTTTGAATCGCATTGTACCAATATACAAGAACACTAATAATCATATAAAATTTTATCGATAAGGAATCAGACACTCAGACAAATATATTAGTAATTTTGTTTAAACTTCGTTCTTTACATAGATTATTGTAAATAGTTGTTATTATCTCTCTAGTTTATGTTCTTACATTAGGTAATATATAATTATATATTTTAATATGGTACATTCAAATGTTTCTGTTCAAATAAAGAGCAAGTGACTAATAATAAAAAAAAACACATTAACAAGCGGGTTTATAACATTCTTTCAAGACAGGAATGCGTTGGTGATCGCGAGGTTTTAGATTTGTGTATATTCGGAAAGTAACGTCCGAATCCATGGTAATTATTTGAAAAACTCTTACTATTTGAAAGATTCATTATTTTGGATGGACATACTAGGCTACATGAAGTTTATATGTATAATAATGAATTGTTCATCCCGAACGACGTCAATAAATATCCAACACAAAATGTGTAAAATAATAATATAGACATAAATTGTTTATGTGTATTGTCTCGATTTATTTATCAAAATGCTTCACCTTTGTTAATGGTAGTTAAATTTGGGCATTTGATAATTATACTTGACCTAGCCCAAGCAACATTCTATAACAAACAAGATACAAGATTGCACACTAGTTTAGCGAGCGGACATCACTCCTGGAAAGTCGGTGGGCGTCGCTGCGAGCGGGGACGCGCGTGCGTAAACACTCAGAGACGCTCCGACCCTGCCGGGGACAGGTGTTGCTTACATCGTGGACATAAAGAATACAGATACAAGGACAAAAGAGTAAAGATTAAAATTTATTGCACAATATAGTTATGATTTAGAGCATATTAGAGTTTGTAATAAGTCATAACGAAAACTACACCACCCCTAGGTATAATGATTCAGAGTGCTTTACAAATATTAAAAAATATAAAACACTTGCAGATTCGAATCGCATTTTAATCAAAATATAACAATGGCTACAGTTTGTAAACAACAAATATAAATCTGAATTTCGAGAGCTACATCGAAAGAATCGCGTTAACTCTTTGAATATGTATATGCATAAAACTTCAGGTATTTCATAATACTTTTTACGTAAGTGCACAATACTGCAGCACAACCTTCATGACTATGCAAGCTTTCGTTTGAATACTATCGCATATTAATAACACTGCGCACATTTCTATAATGAACATTGGGTATGTTTAATTAGAACGCTATTCACGGCCGATAACATGTCAACGAATGAATAAATATTTAAATTCATGACTAATTTTAAAGTACTCGTTCTTAGGGTTTAATTCAGTAGCTTAAATTTAATTGTTACAATTTGTCAAATGAGTTTTGATAGTGTTAGTACATATTTTACAAACTGCTATAAATCTAAAAAATGATAGTGATGTTTAAGGACCCACTTTTAAGAAGTTAAAAATGTGTTCTACCTTCATTTATGAAATAGAAATTCACAAGCACAGATTATATAGAAGAAGAATATGTTATATAATTTGGAGATTTAAAATTTTCTAATATACTCACATATATTAACATGCATTTTGTATAGTTTTAATATGTGTAAAATATTCTATACATATGTTCGTGCTAGAGAGTGTAAACAAAAATTATGCAAACGAGTTTCTCAGCTTACAAACTAGAAATTTAGTTGGCTGTAACTTGCGCAAGTTACACAATCAAAGTACGTTAATTAGCTGAAATGCAGTCGAGCAAAATTTCGTCCTACATTCCCCAAATTTCCACTTTAAACTTTAGCTTGTTTACAAAACATACACTGCTAAAAATTAAGGGATCGGAATTTTTATTTACTACTAAACTATAAAAAAAAATTGTTTCTGAATTTTAAATATGTGATGGAAGACACATAATATTTTAAACTTTTGGGATATGCAACATTGAATACGCGCTATGTTCCTTATATTATGATGAAATACAAACTTACTTTGGTGACTAAAAAGTAAATTCCAGTTGGTACTATCACGGAACGCGTTACTTCGCGTTATGCTTATGAAATATATATTCAGACAATTCTAGCAGGTACATATATATATATATTCAGTTCAGAAACATCTTGAAACTCCATATGTTCACAAACAGGTTATACCGAATTCTATGTTTAAGAATTTGGCTTCGTTTGCGTTTTTTTTTGTCTAAGTCACGTAAAATGAAAACTCGTCTATTTACTGTTACAAGTATCATGGTTGTCTTGATCAAATTGCAGAATTATCTAAAGCTTTGTGGTATAAAAAAGAGCTCTATTCTTAAGTCACATTACTCCGTTTGTTTGTTTGCATGGGATAATATCATAACATTTTTTTTTTAACGCTGGGAAATGCATTTACACATCCCGCCGCGGGGAGGCGGCGGGTATGTGGGACTCGCTGGACGTCCGCTACGTGCTAGAATACCCACTAAAACCCAGCGGGGCCCTCATCGTCTTCGTGGGGCGCCACGGGATCGCTCGCGCATACAACCGTGACGCCCCGATGGTTAACCCGCCTATGCGGGCCGTCTTCGCCTAGAGCGCTCTCGGGCACGGTGAGCGCTTTACTGCCCCCGATCCGACCCTTTCGGGCCCGGCGTTTCTATCCGGTGTGCCCTCTGTTTAACAGAGGGACACCCGGAGAAACATACTCCGTGGGCCGCTCTTAGTCTGGTCCTTCACCCTTTGACTTCCGGTATGAGTAACTCTACCGTATAGCCTCAGGGATCACTAGGACACGTAAGCCCCCCCACCACGACAAGGTGGCAGCCCCCGGGGGGGGGNNNNGGGGGGGGGATAATATCATAACATAACCTAACCTTTTTTTTATCGCTGGGAAATGCATTTACGCATCCCGCCGCGACGAGGCGGCGGGTATGTGGGACTCGCTGGCACGCCAGAACGTGCCAGAATACCCACTAAAACCCAACGAGACTCTCATCGTCTTAATGGGGCGCCACGGGATCGCTCGCGCATACAACCGTGACGCCCCGACGGTCGGCCCGCCTATGCGGACCGCCCTTGCCCATAGATCGCTCGCGGGCACCATGAGCACTCTATTGCCCTAGTGGCGAGTGGGAGGATATGATGCCCCCTTCCACTCTATTGCGGAGGGTGAAGGAGCGCGTAGCGCCGTCTCCTCCCCCCCGGTCGTTTCCTGCGGAGCGAGTCAGCGCTAGCGGCTGCTTCACGCTCTCGCTCCGCGGCCTCCTTCAGCGCCATGACCTCCTCTCAAAAGGAGGCCACGGCCGACCAGCACCTCTCGCTGCCAAGCATGCAGCGGACCACGCTCCATAACAAGAGATCTCCGCCTATAACGGCCACCAGGGCATGGCGCTGAGGCCCCCAAGCGGCGCACTCCTCGTAAGTACCTGCGTCAGCACCCCGTGCCGCCTTCTGACCTAGCGACGTAGGTGGGGACGTATAGCGTCCACCGTCGCCAGGCCCGCCGCTGGGGACCCCAGATTTATTTATTTATTTATTATGACACATCAACAGCATAACACACAATACATTTGCATACAATCTAACGTAAAACTAAGGCCTGGTATGTACGCCAATTAAAGACGTGTACAACATTCTCTTATAATCTAAGAAATGTTATTGTAATTACGAATTTAAGAAACAAAAAGAAACACAAAAATAGTAAGCAGATTAATAATAATAATAAAATAATTTGACAAATTTTTATGAAATTTTAAGAACCTGCTTAGAGAGCAGGTACACAGATAACTTCTTTCTCAAACTTAAGCATGGGTCATGAAAAATGTCAATGTCAACAAATACCCAACACATACCCGGTTGTATTCGTCCTTCTTAGATCCTCCTTCCACCGATGGATCAGGGTTCTCTGAGCCTGAACCCTGATCCGAGCCTTCTGGTTCGCACTCGGGACTTGACCTCTGGCTCTGAGGCTCGACCGGAAACGGTACACTTCCACGAGCACCTCCGCCTGGAGTTCCCAGGGCGTGTCGCTCGCGAGAAGTGTCGCCGCCGTCCATGACACCGTACGGTATCCACATATCGCCCTCACCGCTGTGACCCTCTGAGGCCTCCTCAATAGGGTCTTGTTGCGAGCGGTGAGAGCGTCTCACCAGATGGGTGCACCGTACAGCGCCATGCTCCGCACTATGCCGACGTATAGGCGTCGGCGAGGGGAGTCCGGACCTCCTACGTTGGGCAGGAGTCTACCCAACGTAGCGGCGGCGCTCTCGAGCCTCGGAGCGAGTTCCGCGAAGTGCGGACCAAAACTCCATTGGCCGTCCAGGGTCAGGCCCAGGTACCTCATCTGGGCCCGAACCTCCACCTCCATCTTCTGGACGGCGATCCGCGCACCTCGGAGGGTGCATTTAACCTCGCATTTAACCTAACCTAAACTAACCTCTAAGCGAGTGAAAATAATACACGGTAAAGCATTACATAGCGTCCTCTACGTAATAGCCATGCTATATCATGTTTTAAATAATCGATTTGTTTAATCACTGTAAACAGTTATTTTTAATTTGATGAAAATAGTGAGACCCTGAACGTGATATCTCCTAAATTCAAGGTATACCACTAAAAAATTCATATTTTCATATCGTGCGTTCATTACCTTTCGAGATATTGAGTTGAAATCTCGGTGATCTAAAATAAAATACCTACTACGATCTCTAAATATTTAAAAAAATTCAGACAGCTTTCGCAGTCAAATTTGAACAAAGAACGCTAACAAACAGAAACTAGAGAGAGTGATTCTAAAAACTCTTAATTACATTTAGATGTCCCATAAATAGCGCAATTATTCCATTTTGTTATAGACCTTTGTTTTTAAGTTACAACCTAAGAGACCAATTGTATTTATTAGTTTGATCAACTTATTGGTATTTTTAACGAGAAATATATAATTTTATTAAAAAAAAAAACTTATAAAGTTGATTTAACTTATGCATTTACTTAGAAGACCGTATTTAATAAATAGCAAATTTTTTTTTATCATTCTATTTGTAGGTATTTCCTTCGAAGGACTTCCAAATTACCTTGGTCTCTCGGCCGCAGAAGCTTTTTAGGAAATAAGCATATTCGCTACTGTACCTTGACCTGGATCATTTAAAAATTTTAGCATTTAACACTGGCCTTCATCCACCCCAATATTATAAAATGGTGCTAAGATTTATTATGAAAATTAATGTGAAGTGCGAATTGTAACACTGTTACTCACCATCAGGTTGTCCCTTTAGTCCTAACATAAAAATACACTTGTTAAATCCAAATTCAAAATCATTTAATCTTATATGTATTCTGTAAATACACTCAAACGTCATTTTTTGCTTCTACCACCGTTTCAAAAACGTGCTTTAATATTGAGAAGAAGAAACGGCGAAAGAAACTCCTCAACACATTATTAATTATGAGTGTTCATTTTTAATTCTTAAATTAATATATTGGATGGATTGAATTTGGGACACATTCCACCCATCTTGTTAACGATCCCATTTACTCATTTAAATTAGCGCTGTAATAAATTCAGGATAAAGTAGTTATTTATTATTATTATGTAAGCAGACTTAATTCGAAGTTTTTGCCGGTTCTTCTCTATAAATTCTATAGATAGTAGTTTCCTAAATATATTTTTTGCTATTTCTTTTGTTACAAATTATTTTGTATTTATTGATTGATAATTAACAAAGATTTCTTGACAAAATAAACAAGAAAATATAGGTATGTACATAATCTTAATTTTGTTCAAAAAGCTGGGCTGTAGACTTATCTAGAACTTCAGGACTATGATTAATAAAAATTAATGTGCTAAACCCTGACTCGAATATCGTCAGATATCCGATACAGCTAAAGCTAGACCACACAAACACAAGCCCCACAACATGGCCGGGTATCCATAACATGTACACAATGGACCGCGAACAGTGCGCCTTGGAACGGCGCCAGTAGCAACAGTTACATACAAAGGTTCATAATACCCCACAATAGAGCTAAAATTGTTCTCATATCGCGATAAAATGTAATATAGAAAACACGTTCGGTACTAGAAAATGGCGCTGTTAAATGATCACCAAAATTTATATTTGATTTCCTAAAAAGTGTGTTAATAATAATAATAATAACACAGAAACATTTCATTTAGAGTACAAGAAAAATATGAAGTCATATTTTAAGTTATTATTACAACACTTTTAAAGAGATATAATTATACGTTAATCTATATATATAAAAGAAAGTCGTGTTAGTTACACCATTTATAACTCGAGAATGACTAGATCGATTTTTATGATTTTTGTGTTTTTGGATTACGTTAGGCGAAACTAATTTCGCGGGGTGTGCTATAAATAATAAACATTACTTACTGTAAAGCTTTGTTTCAATAAAAAGGCTCGTTTATTATTTTTTGCTTTTTACTGAATTGCTTAGTACTGATAAAAGTTATTTTTAGTTTTTTAAACTATTATTTTCTTGTCATAAAAATCCTGATATGAAACTTACGATGTTATTTTTTTACATAAGATAAGTTAATGCTAGACACAATCCCATCTGATGCTATGTGGTAAAGAAGTCTAAGATGTTGAGACTCCCGCATCATACGTAGTATAACACTGCCGAGCTATTCCAGTCCTTTGCAGTGTGCATTACGAAAGATGACGCAAATCGCATCGTCCGCACAGGCGGGATGTTCACGACATAAGGATGGATACCCGCCGTACGTCAGGTCGTTCGATGGAGGAACGGCGATGGGGGATTTGTTTCGTACAATTTCTGCGCACACTCCAAACTGCACCCTATAGAAGGCTGAAAGGCTGGCAACCCTGCGTTTGTACTCAAGGCTGTGAAGATTAGTTTCAACCAGGTCACCAATGAGCTTCTTTGCATGCCTCTCCAGCGTGACCAAAGCTGCAAAAATTCATAATTAAATGTACCTACTCGTAACCATTTAAAATACTGCTAATAGAACAAGTGTCCTGTTTGTGGACAACCTAATGTCTAAATAAAGAGTAGCCGAATTTGACAGAATTTCCCCCAATCCCATACTGGCAGAACAGGGTGTCAGACACGACAGAAGCCAGCCTGCTTGATGATAGAGTTTCGCGTAAGGATTATATCATTAGTATTATTATTAAATCATTAATATTATTATCTTTATGTGAAGCCTGCCTGGCTAGCTACCACCCTCCTGATTGGATCAGCCGCCAAACGACTCGTCGTGTTCCGACTGTTGGCTTGGGAGTTAGTATTTTCTTTCTTACCTACTCATTTCCTGGCCGACAATACATCATAGGTACCTTTGGTGACTACGTACTATCAGATAGCTCGTCTGCTTCTTTGTCGACTATTAATTCTTAAAAAAAAATATGGACATCGATGGGCGATGATGACCACTCACAATCAAGTGACCGGCCTCCTCTTTGCTTAGCTAAGTTTTATCATTAAATTTTCCACAGGCAACAGAAAATATTCTGTAATATTCAGGAATCTCATATCGCACGAATCCTATTGGGACTTTTTTCAATCCTAATGCGATTGATTCATATCTGTTAGGTACATAATAGCTGCTACAGAGTAGGAACGTTTACGCTCTGGAGAGTCGCCAGGCGCAACAGTTACTATAGCGGCAGATGCATCACAATATGAGACTTGTACAAGCTGGACTACACGCGTTTCTTGCCAACTATACACTAAATTATCTTAGATAAATCTACTTTACTCGATTTGATATTATTCGTTTGTTATGGAACTGTAACCTCTGTACAGAGTTTAATTTCAGAAGCTTACTTCTATGTCTTACCTACATATGTCTTAACGTAGGCGTTACGTTTTACAAATGGCAACCACATTCAAAATCTATCATTCATTGTAAACCTAGTTTAAAAAGGAGAAGTTTCTCAATTTTATTTGTATTTTTTATACGTTTTTCTATTTGGAAAATTCTCTTTTTGTTTGAGAAAATACGGGTGGTATTAAGGGTAAAAAATAGGAGGAAACCGAGAAATTCACCTTCTTCAAATTGAAGGTGATTTTTTTCCTGTTAAAATACTTTTATATCTAATAATGTTGTAAGCCTGTAACTAAACACATTGTATAGTTAACATAGTTTAATAATGCGCTTTATAACTATATGTTACGTTTGCCCCATTTTATTATTTAAGAAATCGGTTTTCTAAGTTGTACAAACTTTGTTCACTTTGTTTCTGCGTAACCGAATATCTATACTAACTTTTACTTTCCATTCCGCACGAACAGATTAATTTTTAGAGATGAAAAGGTTTTTAAATATTGACCTATACCTAACGTATTTTACAAATATGTAAAAAATAAATATTAATTATATTTTATCATTAAATCTGTTCAGTGGTTTTCACGGAATACAGAAACAGACAAAGATATGGACCAGTCTCGCAAATCGTTAGGTACTATTTGGCGAGACAGTGTCACTTGAGCTGTTAAAGAATGTTCGACATTTCTTCCAAAATTAACAGTAATTTGACTATGATAATAATATAGGTATGTCGACGAACTTGAGGGACTGTAAATTCTACAAAGATTTTGAACCGTACACATATATGAATTATAATTATTGTCCTCTAAACTCAAGTGGCTTCCAAGACATCTTCACCGGAACGCTCACATTCTTTCACTTCTCTATATACCTCGATCTTTCAACATTGTCATCTTACTCTCAACTTTTACTTAAGTTTCGCTAGTCTCACTGACAAGTCTTTATACTATTCAACCTACTACAATAAATAGTTTTGATGTTACCTACATATAAATTGTTGGATTCTTTTCCTAGTATTTAATGTCACGCAAATTAAAGCACATTTTCTTTCAACTTTGACATAATCTAATCCTCAAGTTTCCTGTTAGCTTCTCCTGTAAGTTTTGTTGTTTATGAAATTACTGCTACTTCTACCATCACGTAACTTTACCTTTTTTGAATTGCTTTCCCGTTACCTGACTGGGTTTTCTGGAAGAAATCGCTTTTTCGCATTGCGGCGACCATTCGTACAAATCCTCTCTCAGCCTTGAAAATGGTATATAATGAGAAAGCAGTATAAATAAAGAAGCCCCAAGGTCTGAATATTGTAAAATATACGCCGTGATCAGACCACTTGATAATATGTGTAATACTAACTACAATATTGTGATCATATATTACAGAAACATTGAAAAGTATTTGTTGTTACTATTATTTGTTCAAGAAGAAGTAAATGTCCTAGTTAAATAATCTTCCCCAGTGACACAATACAGAGCGCTTCGATGATGGTCGACTGACTTCAGCAGATGACATGCTAATGAGAAACTCCCCCTTCATCCTCTCAAATCTTAGAAGAGTTTATCGTTAAAAATGAATAGTTAAGTAATACAATACATAATAATTCAATGAAATTGTACAGTACTGCAATGACCAAAACTATTTTTTAACGTTTGAAATTATAATTTTTTTATGAATTTTAACCATATTTAACAAACACTTAATAACTCATATTTATATTGATCTTTAACACATCTTTTTCTCTGAAAGGCGACATTTGATTAGCTAGTAGTTTAATAAATAGAAAATTAAAATGATTTTTTTTTTTGGTTTTTAATTATATTTTCTTTTTATCAAGTCCCTAATCTATTCTGCCTGATTTGCGAGTACGTATGTAAAATAACCTAAGATAATTTCATTCGTTCTACTGTAACGTCGATGAAAATAAAGGGATAGTTTGTTGGTAAGCCACGATAAATATATAATATAAATATTTAATTGCAAAACAAATTTTCCTCCAGTTGCTACAAATTTATTTATTGCCCAACTACCCAAAACACTGACTTGCTCGCTTCATGTCCAGTTGAATAAGGTACAGGCTCAAAACAAAAGTGCTATCACCTTTTGAAATAATTTTAAAATTGTATCCCACTCAACTCAGTGGTGTACAATCGCCTTAACCCTTAACATTGTGAGAAGATAGTGCATCCAACAGTTGATGAATTTCAGCAAGTCCTTTCAAATGCCATAAGTCCGAGCTGAATTTATCAGTTAATATTATGGTAAGAGTAGATAGTGCTAACAATATTAGTTTACACAGCCAGTGTATACTAATGTATCATTATAGGACACGTTTAGAGGATGAAAAACAGACCATGGGCAAAAAGAGTAACGGAACGAATACCGCGGAATGAGACAAGAGCTAAGGATTGGCCAAGGATAAGATGGGAAGACATTTTTAGTGGGAAAGCACGATCGAGATAGGCAACAAATTCTAGAAACAGAAAAGTGTGGAAAGAAACGCGGACTACGACGACACATTGCCATCTGTACTAGTCGCCTCGACTATTACAGATGACAATGCAATATATCAGTATGTATAAATATGTATGTAGTAAATAAGTAATTTTTGTAATTTATAATATAGTAGATATGTAACGTTAAAGGTCGTAGAGACAAGTCTTATTTTATTTATTTTATTTTTATATTAGCTGTCTAGACATTTATTTCGTACCTCTGTCAATAAGTAAAGATAAAAACGGGGAAATACAAAAACAAAGCAATAGATATAAAATAATATTTATTACCTTAAAATAGGGTACATAGTCTATAGTAAAATAATCACGACCGACTTCAATTATGCATGACGTTCGTCATATCAAGAGCTATCTTTCTTTATCACTATGACGTTCGTCGCGCTTGCTTATTATATTGACAGTTGAATTCTGTGTGTAACTTGCAACATAAACGCAATGTGTGTGCGACGTATGCCTCGCATTCACGTATACGTTATTTTCACGATGATCCATTGTAGGAACGCACACGCCAGATCAGAGTCTACCTGCTATCCAATTCCTTTCAGATGCAACTAAACTACGTCACTCCTGTCGAAAATATACGATTCAGTTTTTATTTAAATGAAACATTCTATATGATTATGAAATTAGGTTCATTGAATCGCGTATTTTAGACATCTCTGCCACCCACCAAAGAAAGCACAAATTTTACTAACTCATAATCACGGACATCAATAAATATTAACAACTGGCTTTCTTTAGCGGGATGGATTACGTCAATGCTTCTTAACAAGTACAAGATTATCGGAATTTTAATCATGTTAACATAGTGTAAATTATTGCTTGTACGGATACGCAGCTTTTCGTATATGTATATACGAAGGTATTATTATTGTTTCCCTACAAAAATTACACTTCAAATCAAGCGGCAAATGTTAATCACAGACTCCTACATGACTACACGGTATAGGTGCTTATTATTTTACATACAATACCTTTGTTATGTATATAATTTAGTTTTAAAAAGAGCTTTATTATACAGGATCCCGACTTAGATCAGTGATATTCTAAGTTCAGCGAATAGTAAACTTACAGATATTTCTTTACTTAGTAAAATATAACTGAAGTTTGTGAAACATATTCAACTGAATGCAGATATATCTATAAATCGATATAAACTACTGAAATCGCTGCCATTCTAATAAGTAATAGAAACACAAAATTTTGGGTGTTATCTCTCAATTAATATCGACTTACAAAATTTAAACCGGCTCACACTGTACCGTATATCTGTTATATATAAAGATAAATTACCTAATGAAACATTGTGACTTCGAATATCGCAGGTCATATTATCATGAAATATAATTGGCGTGCGAGCAATATTATTAATTTAATAAATGTTTAACAAAAGGAATTAATATATCAAAGAAGTATCCAATAGACACCACACAACTTAATGTAATATTAGAAACATTAACATGCAGTTAACGCCATTTATAGCTTTAAATGACTTCTTAAATGACTTTTTAAATGAATCTGGCTTAGACTTATTATTCATATATGCTCACAGATTGTGGCACCAAGCCACGAAATAAAAATACAGAGTTGCAAAAATAAATTTGCACAAAATAACGCCGGATACTATTTATTAGAATATTCTTAATTGATAATATTACTTACAAAGTTTTATTGATGATACTACTGTGTTTATAAATACGTGAAGTAACGTAATGACTTAAAAGTACTTACTCATTACAAGAGATGAATTTACAAAATGCTTTTACACATTATGTACTTGAGTGTTATTGAGCTAATACAATCTAACTCACTGAGGAGTTGTACCTATCTAAATAAAAAATAACTATTTTTGTTAAATAACAGGAGAAAGCTACTTTTTGACATAATTTGAACCACCAGTAGAACAGTTTACTCGCAAAAAGGAGATGTTTCACAAATGTACGGAGCCTGGGCGTGCACCATGTACAAACTATAGGAAGTATATCAAATTAATAGAAAGAATCGACAAGGATTAGAATTTCAAATTTCGTAACACCATCTTATGTCTAAAAGCAAAACAATTAAAATCCCCCCAATAAACGTATACTTACGAGTCCGTGACTAATATGTGTATATATGTATATAATAATGATTTTGATTTACAAACACGATGAGTTAATTTAAGCACCACATATACATATAATTACACCATACTGTATACTCATATGTTAACCATATGTCATAATCTTCATTGCAGTCGGACCTAGAGGCGACGAAGTGACTAAATGCAATTTGAAATTTATTTATTTTAGGATGAGCCTGAAAATAGCATAACGAAACAAAATTTGAAGACGAGATATCACTCGCCGTAATGCTGTGCGTCAGCCGGAAACCGCGTTCCTTTTCAAAACAATCAACCATTATTTAAACAATTTTTATCTTAATTTTCACTTTAATACAGATTCGATACGCCAATTGCGCCACATAGCAGGTTTGAAGGGAAACTAAATTGTGTCTGCTTAGTGATTATTTTATATCGTCATAGTCTCGTCCAATTTCAATAGCAGCTTAATGGTGGAATTTTACATAGATAAAAATGTATTCTTAATAATCTTTACATTATAAAAATCAGTTATAAAAAACGCAGCCCACGACCATTTCGTACATCCATGATGAGTGCGTAGCAGCATTCTAAGTCGCGTCCTGGCCCAGTAAGTCGCCTAGCAAAGCGGCTTCGTGTGCCAGCGACCTGAGTCGCGTAGCAGTCCCGTAAAAGCCATAAACCACGTGTCGTGCGTCACTAAGCGGCATGGCTGCACTCTAAGTCTAAGTATCATGACAACGCTTAGTTATAAGGGCAGTATTCGTCGCGGTGTGGCGCCACTGTTTATGTAGGTACCCTCAAGTCAAAATTCGATTGGCACTTGATTTTAGCCGAGTACCAACCTGTCCATCTGCGCTTGACTTAATTTCAATCGAGAATCACATAAACATTTCGTTTCCCTTGAACACTGCTTATTTGTTATAATATTTTGTCCTATGAAAAAAAAAAAACAATTTAAATAAATATCGTTTTATAAATTAGCAACATAAATGCGTTGTATTCGTTTTTGAAAATTTATTTTCATGTCAGCCTGCAAGGTTCTAAGCTGAGTATAAATATGTCAATTAAATCACAAAAGACTCCCTTGTTACCCTTTACAAATCCCGTTATAAGCCGTATTACAATAACCTCCTGTACTTTCCTCCACGGATCTGGAAGGAATAAACGATTCCATTTGAATACCCTCGCCAGAAAATCTATTCGTACGAAGCCTGATCAAGTCGCTAAGAAATTGTACTGTACTTCAATACTGTACGTCAAAACACGAAGAAAAACGAAGATTACCGAGGACCGCTAAATTTCGAAGACGTACTGTGTATGGTCACGAACGACCTTAATTTTAAATGCCTGTCCAACGCGATTGTGTAACTTAATTTCTTTATAACAAACAAATCACAAAAGCCTAAACGGACACATTTATTTTGTATAAAATAAACAAATGAAATATTAAAATGTATATAATAGGATAATCAAGTATATAATTTCAGTTTCAACTGCAATCAATTGAAATTCAAGGTTTTAAGTTATTATTTCTTAATATGAACACCTCCTATTTTTCATTCAAAATTATCAAGTACAATTATATTTATAATGAGCAAAAACTATTATTTTCCTTTTACACTAATAATAACTACCTAAAGTAAATACACTGTTCTTTTTCCAAATAATATTTCAATTAACAATAATCCACACACATGTTACACGTTGGAAAGATTTCATTCGGTTTCCCAGATTCCAATTCCAACTCCGTCCTTTATTTCATTATCAGTGACGCGCCATTACGTAACACGGCTCAAAACGTCATCATCCAAAGCCATACAACATCGTAAAAACAAAACTAAAGCACTAAACACGACATATCGACACAATACGATTAAATACAAAAGGCTCACAATCTTTGGTTTCTTAACACGCTAATTTGCAAATCCCACAGTCGACAATAAGATTAAATGTGACCACGAGCTAATGCTTGCGTATTTGTGATTATATAAACAACGAAACTCAACTCCCTCCGCTTTAAGACGCAACTGACCCAAACTGCCCTTCACTTTACGACGCATATTTAACATTCCGCAATTTGAAACTGCTCAAACATGAATATGTGATTTAAAAAACGGTGATGACGAAAAAATGTGTGTGCCGTTGTGTTAAATCTAGTTACTTTTAATGTCACGTGTTGAAAAGATGAAATGTTGTCAATCCTTCTCTGCACGAAAATTGTTAATCTATCGCTTTAAAAAAAATGTGTTTGCACACGTAATCTGTTGTAGTTCGTGGAAAATGTTATCTATTATTTTACTAATCTGTCAACAAAATATTCATAGATGATTGTATTATCTATTCCAAGATAACGTATCTCAGTGTATGAACAGAAAACATCTTAAATCATGAGACATTATTTTGAGTTACTTTTCACGTAGTTTCGTGGTTTCTGCGTGATATAATAACAAACTGACACTAATTCTTATTTTATTGTTTAGCTTTCTATGTCGATTAATGTGTTAGTTTTCAATAAATATTAAATTTAGAAACGGCCGCATTGTAGTTATGTTATGAGTATGAACGTGACCAGAATACCTTGGCTTCTTGTCATTCCAAAAACACTACAAAATCATGGTTATTGGTTATAACTAACCTAAAAATAAATATTAGTAACGGTTTCAGCATATAAAGTGATATTACTGAAATGTAATGCAAAAATAAAAAACATTATCGTTCATTCAGTCCGACAATAATGAAACATTTTATTCGCAATTGCTCTTAACAAATTACAAAGCAGTTACTCTACAGTTAAATTAAAGTTTTGTATGTACTGATGTAAACTATTTTACATATTGTAACCGTTTTGTGTGTACCGAAACATACTACAACGGATCAAAACACAAAAAATCGACTTACGCATTTAATTACCGATTTTAGCAAATATTTCATTGTTTTAAAAACACAATAAATGTACTTTAAAGTGAATAATAATAACAATCTCGATCTTTCAATTCTATCGCACCAGTGTTATTAATGAAAATGATAAACTTTAATTGAATAAAGTTAGAAATTCGTCGAATTATAAAACGGAAGTAGATAATCGAATATTTCCTTTCATCGGATCATATCTCGGATCGTGTAGATCGTGTCTAAGAGTGTCCAACTGGCCGGATTCATTAACAGATAACATACAATTTGCTGAAGTTACGTATTCAGTAGTCGAGAGCCCATTCGTTCTCTTGCAAGAAGGCATCAACGACCTCCTTCATAGTGAAGTTAGGTATGAGCTGATCGGCTGTCAACTTCACTCGGGTCACTGGGTCGAAGTGACCCACACGCTGTGGACAAATATAACAAACTAAGCAAAAAGATCTATTAGAATTGAATAGAAACAACCCATTGAGTTTTGTCGGTGGTAAATAAACGTTTACACATTCACATCACCTGCTTCTGGGGGTCGCTGACGGCAAATATGACATAACAAATACCCAAGTCCCAAGAACAATCATTAAATCTGTTACATAAATGTTTACCCGGCCGGAATCGAAACCGGGGCCCCTCACTGGGCAGGCAGGAACACAACCAATTTTGATACGGAGTCGTCAGAAAACATCCAAATTTAAGTATCTTCAGATATAATATATTGGTAAGCTTTCTATCCAGTAGACTTTTTATATAGAACTGTAAATGTCTTCAAGGAAATATTGAATAAGCATTGTAGTCAAGGTTTCTTCTGGTTCCAAATTGATATTAATAGCCAACTACCGAACAAAAAAAGACAATCGGTTGACAAAGAGGAGAAAAAGAGATACAATATTTTCTCTATACGATATAGATACATAGATGTAGTATTAATCCGCAGTCAACTCGCTTTAGAAAATTAACGAATTACACTAAATACCACCCACATTGAAAACCATTTTAACTCACTGTAATCAATATTTTGTTAAAATTCATTCTTGCGCTATTTTATTGCTTTACAGATCCATTTTTCAAATGTATAAATTACAAACATTCATTTATTGTAATAGTGGGTTTGCGGATAATACAAATGATTAAAAAAAAACAAATTCCAAAAAAAAGTTTCGGCCTATATATCATTAACAAAGCCTTACATACATGGCAATTTTTAAATTTTTGAAATTCGTATCTGTCTGTACGTTTAGCTGTCGGTCAGCCTGTCTGAACACGTATCACATTAAAACTACTGAACACATTTGGATGATACTTGACATATTAGTGACTTATATCATGGGTCATACTCTAGGATATATTTCATCCCGGGAAATTGATGCGTCCCAGTGGGATAGGGTAATTTATTGTGGACATTCAACTAAGAGGGTAATATAAAAATGTTGACTGCCTGGCTGCAAGTACTAATATGTTATTAATTCACAGAACCAGAAAAAAACATTTCTGAAACAATGCGCGTGCAATTTCTAAACGTGAGGTGTAGATTGTTTTTTTGTTTGATTCTTTTTTAGTAGTAATAAACAATTTCATTTACCTCGAGGTGTTCCTCAATATCCTTGCGCTCATATGTAATACCACTTGGTGTTATCACAGGCTCGTTGAGGATTTCAAAGCTTATCTTTCCACATAGATAATCGGGAACATCACGTTTCTGTAAAATTTTAAATATATTAATATATACTAGTGTATAAAAATGTGTGTGTTTCTGTGTGTGTGTAAAAATTGTATCGCCTAATTTTCATGACGCCCCTAAATAATCCCTTAGAAAAATATTTAACCACCAAAAGCCATGATTACTCAAAAATTTAATCATTTCAAAGCTCCATTTAGACTGCGACTTACTCGTGCTATGAAAGCATGTGTTACTAATGAATCTTAAAGTTAAATTTCAAAGATTTTTATTACATACCACACACATATTGTAAATTTCAAATTTTGTTTTTATATGATTAATATCTCCCTGTAATTTGCCTTTTATCAAGATATGCTATGCCTATCATTTTTTTTTATTATGGTCTACCACATGGAGCAGACTACCTCCTTATACTCACATAAATAATGTACAATTAATGAATGTCTGAACTTACCCGCCTCCTTTCATCCATTTTAGAAAACAAATTATTTAGCTCGCTGCTGTAGTTATTCTGAAATAATAAATAATTAACTGTGTTCAGGTACTTCAGTTTATATTATAACTAGTCGGGTCATAAGTTCTGTCATATAATGAAAACTTTTAATTTTGAATGCTGGCCATAAAAATATTTATTGAATTCGAATTTCGAATATTTTATGAAAATAAAAATGCGCACTACATCGAATTCCATTCATTTTTTAATATGGAGTAGAAGCTTAAAGAAGACCGCCAGGCGGTTATCGTATTGCATCGGTACGATTGCGTAAAGAGGAAAGTTACAATAAATAAAATAATTAGGTGAACACCCACAACAGTGAAAAAGCAAGCAGCCGCATTCCGTGTGTCCAACGAGCACCAACCACTATATTCCAATGTTATTCATGGTTTGGCTGGGAGTCTCATTCGGGCTAAACTGAGATGAGTATGTTTTTATACAAAAGGCATAAAAACGACTTCACTTGTGCATCGAAATACATTTTTCACAAACCTTTTGGAACCTCTTTGTCATACCATGTTCAATAACAGACATCCGACAAGATTCTGAGCCAGCTCATAGAGCGAAAAACACTTAAAATCGACTTCATCCAACACGAGGACCTCGTTCATCCAAACTTAAATCCGTTGGATTATAAATTATGCCAACACTTGGAGGAAAAGGCCTGCTCAAAGCCTCACATCATTTAGAGTCACTCCAAGCTTCATTATAAAGTTACCTTAAATTCAATTAGTTAATTTTTATCATTGCCTGATTCATGATGATTTTGATCTTTCATGGCTCAAAATTTTAAGGCATGTTTCATCAAGATAACACAATATTAATTTAGAACACAGAAGACAACCAGTCACTTTGGGTACCTAGAGACGTTCAACCTTGGATTTTCAGAATTGTAGACATTAACAACAAAGATATGTGCTAGTTCTCAGTTCTTGAGCTATAATTTCTCATCTGTTATATGTTTAAGTCAGCCATGAAACAGTGGATCCTTGTGGGAATGTGCAAGCGTGTAAGCGTTGATTTCTTATTTATGTGGCAAATGAGCTCTCGAGTCTTGTACTGGTGGTATTTTTTGATGCTTTTATTGTGTATGTGCGTGTTGGGGTTGTTATTATATGAGCGTTTAAATTATAAATAACTTACACATTCCTCCTCAACTTTACTTATTTTGCTATTGACCTCTTCTTCGTTTGTGTTTTCTAATTTCATTGACTCTATTCTACGTTGCATGTCTTCATTTATTAACCTATAAAAATAGCAATTCAATTAGCATTTTTTTATAATTAAACTTCCCTCACTGAATTAAGTTACATGCTAGCTTAGCTACAATGTTACATGATAAGTTGTAATGTAGTTTTGCAGGTTAAAACTCACCAACTGAGTAAAAGCTTACTCACGAAGACCGCCAACAATAAACAGGCAAGAGAAATAAATCAGGCAAATCAATTCACTTCCCTGTAGTGAAAACTATAAATGAAGAGGCAAAACTCATCATCCGTTTGTGACAAATGTTATATTTTTCCATAAGTGTTACTAGTCATAGAGTCATGTACCTATTCAAATATGTTTGTAGTTCAATTTCTTGAGATATCCTCTTCTCCTCTTGAACATTCCATCTCTTTTTGCGAGCGATGCGAAGTTGTGCAGCTATGTCGTCACCAAAATTCAATTTCTGCTCTCTTGCTAGATCACTTGCTGAAATTTTCAGTTCAATATAAAAAAATATTCATTATTTCAAAATAGACGTCCTGTGTTTACTATGAGATTAATTAGTAATTTAATTACTATGTTTAAATTACTTGTTAAGTAATTGCTTATTGGGCAGCTAATTAATCGAAGAACAAATTATTTTCAAATCATTAATTGAATAATAATTAATAAATTAACTTATAACTCGAACCATTAGTCATAAATTACATTAGCCACTTTACTTAAAATGATAAACTGAAAATATTGTGATGTCATAAGTATTTAATTTACTGGCATCTTTACATAAAATTAGGTGTACTGTTAACTAAGTAGGTTCACATTACATAAATAGTATGTTTAAATCTCAACTTTTATGTGTATGGCTTTTATAAGCCATTTTTATTTTTAAACCCTGCAGTATTACCCACCTACATACAAGTCAACACAAAATTGTTAGGCAATCATGAACATAATGTACACACAATGTAATACATACCTATGTTTACTTTTGACAATTTAACATTGCTATGAGTTTATTAGTAGCTAACCTATCCTCAACTTTGCTTCAGAAAATATATACCTTAAGATAACAAATAGCAGCCTACAAGTAATAATTTGTTATTTATCTTAACAAGCATTCAATAAATTCACACTATGTCTCATGAATATGCATGATCTCTGAATTACAAGGTTCTAATCCAAAACCTGAAAGTGTACCTTCACCTATCTAGGATTTATGCAATTACTAACCCCTATGCAAATGCTTAATTGCTTCATCATAGCACTCTAGCTCGACCAGGGCCTGACCCAAGAAGAAATGGCCCTTCACTTGATTTGTGTCTATGTCAAGCGCCCGACGACAGTCTTGGCAAGTAGACTCCCATCTTTTCATCTTCAAATGGCATAGCGCTCGATTTGTGAAATATGTTGCCACTGATGGATTTTTAATCTAAAAAACAAACATTAATGAGCACTTGGAAAATGAGCCACAGAATAAAATCTTATATAATTTAACTACATCCCATGCAATTACAAAGTAAGCTTTAATCATTTCTGAAATTACCTAATTTGACCATTGTATGACTGGAAATTGTCAAGTTGTATTGAAGTAGTCATAAAGTTTGATGAAAACTGTACTATTACTACTTCCGATGATGACAGTGGATCTCTTTAGTTGTGCTACTGGCCCCACAAGTAAACCCACTCCAAAACTAAACCCAAGGGTGCGTTTTTTCATGGCAGTATTTATTTAAATAGTACCCAGTAAGCAATTCCAATAAACAACTTAATGCCACTTGCCCGTGGGTGGAGGTTAAAGAGATTACAAACTGAAGATCTATTAATAGTACTCAGAATAAAAAATATGTACATAAATTGTGTCGGTTTTATATGATATAAAATAAAGATCGAATAACCTATTTTTTTTTAATTCGAGGACATATCTGAAGAGATATAAAAAATTATTCAATCATATTTACATAGGTTATTGATAGCTTTAAATGTGATGTGACATCGACACCAAACAATTTAAAATTCAGAAGTAATACAGAGCAAAAAACGATAATATGTAGTAAGAAATAGCTATTTCTGAATACTTAAGTTCGCACTGCGTACTATTTTATGTCGACTAATTTTGTGACTCAAATTTTGTCGTCCGTTATTTAGGGGATTTTGTCGTTACAGTTTCATGGATACTTACAATTGCTTTCGTGTAACAGCTCATAGCATCTTCGAAACGTCGTAAGCTAAACAACCTGTTTCCTTGTTCCTTGAGCTCTTTGTCGGTCAAGTTGGCCGTAGAATACATATGTTTACTCATCTTTACTGACCGTTTTAACACTAATTTAGATAAAGTTCACCACGGCGACCATTATTTATAGCAGTGTCACCTCAATATCACTGTTTACAGTTGGACTTTACAAAATAATAAGTCCTGAATAAATTACATCTATTTTCTTTCTAGAATAAAAAAAATACAATTGACAATCCTGACAACACTGACAAATGACAATTGTGTTAGTTAATTTGGACGACATCACAGCGATATGACACAGATATTTAATATTAATATCTCTTTGGCACATTGCTGTCAACAAAAATTTCTTGATTCCCCGCGCACGTCAAATTCCCCGCTTCTTTTGATTCATTCCCCACAAATTCTCCAATATTATTTTTTTGGAATAAAAGCATTGTTTTTGTTTTAATGGAATTATTTAATAAAAACTGAAATAAAAATTTTCTTTGTTGACTTTGTTGTTATTACTTAATTAACAATAGCTGCAAGTTTTAACCACTTTTCTATAATTTCATTGTCAACCGTTTGTACCAATAAAAAAAAATCGTTAAACATAAAAAATGAATTAATGATGGTGTAGAAATGGTGTAAAAAATACTAAATCATGTTTAAATAATGACAGTTGAACAGGCGCTTGAATGGTATTGTCTTTCAACATAATATTAGTGATTTCGAGCTGTATATGCCAAGTGTAAACGTGATTATTTAGTTGTAAGTATTATCCGACTAGAAATAGTTTTAGCCTACATTTACGTTTACATTTACGTTTTAGCCTATGTTTTCAACATTGGTCTGGATTCTCCGAATTATGTCATTCCCCGTACTCTCCCCGCGCTAACCCTCAATTCCCCGCAAATCGGGGATTTTTTCCCGCGATTGGCAGCCCTGATTTGGTACCTAGGTAATAAATTCTATGGTTACAATTTTTTCTGTAGTCATGAAATATCTTATTCTGCAAAGAAAAAAACTTGCTTAGAAATAGCTAATCACTAAAAATTGCTCTACAATAATGTCATCCATATTGAATGTTTTGCAATATTTTTATATTTTATTCAACTTATATATTAATCATATCATAAACAATACTAATAAATAAAATTGGAGTGTCTGTTTGTAATATTAAAATAACTGATTTTCACTACATGCATATGAATGTATATACGGTACATATACCAAAATAACATTTTTTACAATTTTTGTCTGTCTGTCTGTTTGCTCCAGCTAATCTCTGAAACGGCTGGACCGATTTTAGCGGGACTTTCACTGGCTGGTAGCTGATGTAATAAGGAGTAACTTAGGCTGCTTTTATTTCGACTAAATAACTTTTTTGTTAAATTCCACACGGACGAAGTCGCGGGCACAGCTAGTTATATATGCGTTGCTTTTTATACCATTACCTGCTTATGCAGGTGTCATTATGATGTTAGTAATTTCACAAAGGTAAAAAAACACCAATTTAGTATTTAAAATAATTTTTGCGATGAGAAACAATAATAATTGCGAATTCTATATTCTATTATATAATTTTATAAAGAAATTTAAATAAATTATTGCCAGCTAAGAAAACTGCAAGATACATACTATTTCTTATCTTCTGAATAAGTAATATAGAATTTTTAATATTCTTGGGCACAATATCACATTTATTAACCCAATAGAACCCAAAACAATAGTTATTAGGATTTTTGTCTGTTTGTCTGTGCGTTTGTTGCCGCTAATCTCAGAAACAGCTTAAACAATTTTGTCCTGGTATCCACTAATGTATTGCAGTAAGCGTCACTAAGTATTAAAGTTTGTTTCATTGCAATCCGCTGAAATAAAAAAATTATAAAGCAATTTAAAATAATGTAGGTATTATTTCTTATCGTAACGAGTAGTTTTTCCGAAGTGAAGCGAAAGTATATTCCTAGTCAATAATATATCTTTTTTGGTGCTACTGACGTCCAGAAGCAACGATCGGTCAGCTATTTACATTTATTTTCTTACCTGTTTTCCCTTTAGGTAATAGTTAGATCAATGTGTCCAGTGTATCTAATTAATTGATATACCTATTATATATTATGATACTAGCTGTACACTGCGCGCGTTGCTACGCCACCAACTAAAATAAATTTGAAGAAAAGACATTACACAAATATTCAGTTCATTTAGAGTTCACGGCAATATATAAAATTCATTGGAATGACAGTGGCGCCATCTGTCGAAAATTGGTCGTACCAACTCAGAAACCTTCTTCTTCAGAATCTATATATATATATATATATATATATATATATATATATAGATATAAAATACAGGAATGATGATTAAAATACATAAGTACAAAAGAATGTTATCTTTCCAAAAAATATTTATTTTAAAAAGCATCTTTCGTCTATGAAAGTGGAAATTGTTAACAGGGTAACTTACAAACTGGATACAACCCAGACATCGAATATATACAGTGACTATATACAAAACATTTTAAAGAAAATAAAACTATGCACTTCACTTTTCAACAGGATTTTTTAATAGTGGTGATTTCAACGGAACATTTAGGCTATGCTTCATCAAAGGACATGGAAATCCTATAGTTTCCAATGGCACCAAACCTTCTCCTTTTTTGCACTGTAAATAAAATCAATCCACCATAACTTTAGATTTTGGTATTAAATTGAAATTTAATATTTTTGATTTATTTATGATATGGTAGGAAGATATCCTACCATAGATGAAATAAACACGGTATGGAAAATTTGTAATTAATAAAATATTTTAGTATCTAATTATAAAATGAACGGGGTGAATCTATAAATTAAATACATTGTTCTAAATATCATAACAGGGAGTAATTGTTACGTGTTTATTTATGATGTGTGTGACATTTTGAGAGCATAAAAAAATTTCTTTGAAAAAGAAACAAGTCATATACAATTATAGTCAGTATCAATTTCTAATAATATTAAACATGAACCAACATACATTTTATACAAGAATTTATCTAGATGGATGGTGCTTATTAATCGTAAATGCACAAAAGTTAATTATTGTACCTGTCCGCCACAGATATGTTTATTATCATACAAAATATTCTGGCACCACTTCCAAAGATTCTCCTCTGCAGCTCCACGCCGTTGGAGCCGCTCAGATAACTCTGTTAGGTTATTTATCGGCTTTTGAGGCTACAATGAAATAGTTAAGATTAATAAACAATAAATATAAGAAGAATTTATAAAAGAAAAAAGGATATATAACAATGAATATATATATATAAAGAATATATATATATATATAAGAAGTTATTTGTAAGCTATTTGTAACTAAAAAAAAATAAGTTAGCAACTTATTTACTAAATCTCATAAAGATTGTAACATCAGTCTTTCGGACGTATCTATATCAACCTCTTGTTTTATTCAAATAAACTTGACGCATAGTTCATCATAAATGAGTATCTATTAAATACTGAATTCTTACTAAAATTACTTGACATTGCGAATTTCTATTATATTTTAATATCTATATAAAAATTATAATAATATCATATAATAAATATCAAATTCTGTTTGAAAGTTTGTCCTACAATCATACTTTGGAAGGCTAGGCGCAATCTAGTGAAATTTGACATGAGTCGATTAACTTATCGGTATTAGGTACAAGAATAACATAATTATTGTATATTTATTACAACGCTATAAAAACTATATTTTAATTAAAGTAGGATTTTGAATTTTAATAAAACAGTGTTTTTTTTAAATATTACCAATCGTAATGGAGAATTATATTTCTTGGCGGCTTGTCTAGAAGAAAGTGCATTTGTTTTCACGCTTAGCCGCGTACTAGCTTGGGTCTTGGCTTCTTTCGACCATTCCGTAGTCGTGCCTGGGGAACTTCCAGCATAAAGCTGAAATTCTGGTCGCATAAGCAAATCGAGACTCGTTTCGTATCGCATCATGATGCCCTTTTTAATGTGTGCCGTGTAAAGTAAAAACAAATAGGTCACAGATTATTGACAACACATTACTTCAGTATCTCACTAAGAATTGATTTATTGAATAATTTATATCACTACGTAATAAAATATTCTACTTGATTCAAAATCCTATAAATACACTCATATTAAAATATTAGATCGATGAATATATATTCAATATTTTTTTAAAGACAATAATTTGCCATCATTTATTTCTCCCGTGAAATAGAATAATTTACACTTCAGAGTACTTATACAGTACCTATGAACTCAATTTTCAGTTCATACTTATTATTTACTCTTTAACAAAGATTACTGAACCAAACAAACCCTTGCAGATGCCTATAATTGGCCTTGGTAATCATGTTATAAGGAAGCAACAAATACGATCGTAATTAAATCGACAGTAAAAAAATTACTTGTAGTTTTTCCAACTCAACATTGATCTTCTGCCGGGCAGTTAACTCAGATTTCAGTTCATCGACCAAGTACGACCAATACTTGTTTACACGGGCGCAGTCGCTTAATTGTGTCATAGGAAGATACATTAAAATCTTCTTCCCGATCTCTGAAGGCAGTAATTGCACCTGAAAATAATGCCAGTTTTGATATTCTTCGATAGTCGATGAATGTAGGGTTAAGAAATCGAGCTTATAACCCACGCAGATTTTAATCATAAGCATAGTCTATAGCAATATACAGGAGACTATGGCTCGGAATACAACCATCCGGAATCTCTCCAACCAGAGAAAAACCAACCTCAGATAAGCTCTGATTTAATCCGTTAGCCAAAATTTTTACACACATTAAATTTTATTTTTTCTTTCATCCACTAAATGTAGTCCGCACCTATTGCAATATTTTTAATTTTATTTTTAATCGAACCGCAGACACCGTGATTGTGCTCCGATTTTCGCCTTACAGATCTGTCATTTCCCGGCTCAATTGGCGAAAGATGAATCGAAGTGTCAATAACGTATTCAGTAGTACGATATCGACCAGATGCCATGGAAAACTTTCCGTTCCGGACGAATAAAATCGGTGTGACCAGGTATAGTATATTTATACTAATAGGTAGTAATTAAATTTAAAAACAATTTTTACAATAATGTACCTCTTCTGAAGAACACTGAACATTAGTTTGTGACTAATCCTTTGATACAATAAAATAGCTTTTGTTTCTAATACGTCTACGTGTTATAAAAGACTTTTTATCTATGGGCAAGGCAATTCTAAAAGTTTAAATTAAAATCTATAAAATACTATCAATATTTTCCTTTACGCATGATTTGACAAAGCTACATATTTTCTGACACCTCTTGTAAGTTTAGTACCAAGAAAACTTTTAAAATAATAATTTTAATAATGAAGTGCTTACAAAATCTACAGTTTCCGTAGCCTCGGACTTGGGACGGTTCACCTTCCAAACCTTTTTTTTACTGCCATCTCCGAACACCATTTCTAATTCCTCCAACTTCATTCGATCGCGGATTGACTTAATGTTCGCATTCCACATAGCTAAATTTGCATCCAACTAAAAATTATGAAAAGTAGTTATATTTTTCTATAGCTTCAAGTACCTAATATATACCTATATAATATATACCTATTTAAAATTTCTATAATTTGACTATTGTTATCGCTACGAGTGCTTCATTGGTTCGGATGTACATCCTACGAGTACTCATAGTTGTGATTGCTACGTTTTGTATCCATTATGTTTAGATTATCTATAATCTACATCTATCTACACAACGGCTTTTACCAATCCCTAACAAAGCATCGTGCCATAATCTCAAGCTGTGACAAAAACAAGAGATATTCAATAGACGTTCAATAGCGTGGACGCTGATAGTCTTAATTTGTTTTACCAATATGAAACCTTACTTCTTTCTGCGCTTGACCAAGATACGGTCTTCCGGACTCCGCTTGTCCAACAGACGATTTGGGTGGGGTAATTTCCTTTTTCACCTGTGAATGCTGATGAAATGAAATTTCTACGGATTCAAAAAACTAACTGTAATTTTGTTATACTAGCGGAATGTAGTAAATAGTCGTGACATACGACATAATTACATCGCAGCGACCACGTAAAGCAACGACCTACGAGCGCTGACAGTGACTTATTAACACGCCATAAAAATATTAAATTAAATTCCATCCTACCTTATTTCAGATTGATAGCATAATTAGATAAGCTAGTCTCCAAGTAATCTCTAAAATATTTGTTCTTCTTGTAACGTTTCCGTGCTTTTTGTAAGATCCGCTTTTTATACAATACCGGTTCAGGTGAAGTCTTGGCTTTTTCCGCGACAACCTCGTTAACAACATTGCATTCCTGCATATCTTTAAGTTCGCGTTCTGAGTGAGTCTCGTAAAGTTTTTGTGCCTGTCGTAATACTTCCCACATGATGGGTCCACCCGAAATCATTAAGAGTTCAGAAAGCATTATTGCTTGAGACTCCTAAACACGGAAAGAAAGTTTTAAAAATTATTTTCTGACATCAGATTCTTTACTCAATAAAAAGAGATATTGTAAAAATTAATCAATAAAAAATACCTCAATTGCAGAAAAAAATATTCATTATTATTCTAAAATTTTATCTCAAATAATTCCAGCATATCTCTCATAATAATTGTATAATTCTCAAACATACCGGTTCCAACGACATAAACCACTGGCGATTCTTTGTCATAACTTCTTTGAGTGTACACAGTGGCAATGCCGTCCGATTGTGATCCATCGGCACTTGATCATAACTGCTCCATATACGAGACCTTAAACAAAATAAACGTTCACGTAAAACCGCGACAGTTTCCTTTTTAATAAAGAACCAGTCAGTTTACCTAAGCGACAAAAAGCAGCTCTCATATGGCAAGTTCCGTTATCGAGATAGATATATATAACTCGACAATCCTTTACTGTTTCAATTATATTCCTTAAGAAGTGTAGTTTTATTTTTGAGTAACTAGTCGACAAACGAGCAGACGACCCACTTGATGGGAAGCGGTCACCGTTGCCCTTAGACTTCAGTAACACTGAATGCATCGCCGAAGTTGCCGACCGAAAAGGAAGCGGGAAACACTTTCCGAAACTGAGACCGAATCACGTATGAATCATTTCACAGTCGATTTTAAAAGGAGGGCGCTAGTTAGCTAGTCAGGCAAAATACCCTACCACCATACACGTATTCTAGCGATTAAACTGGGTGGTACAGTGCCCAGCGACCTCCAACAGGAGAGACCGTTCGCCACACCCACGTCCGTTATTCAGCAGTGAGCGGTACAAATAGGGGAGGTTGGCTTGGGCTCGAGGATGGATGGAGCATGTTACACACCAAGAGATGTAAAATAGGAGAGTAGTAGTGTAAAGTGTAGTGGTAGTGAAAAGGATAGTATAAAAATTAAAATGCATTCTAAGTTATCATCATTCTGTTTCAAGTCAATACATTGTTTCGTAATTTTAATTTGAAATAGTTGCATATTTTTACATGATGTGTTAACCTAACCTATATTTGCAGAAATAGTTAAAAAGCAATAATAAAGATACATACGATTTCTTATTCGTAAACACAATGTCTCATGATGTGGATCTAATATATAAATAATTATATGTAACTACGTGAAGATGGAGAGCAAATGCAGTAAATATAATAATAATTACTCAAAGTAGGTAACAATTACTTAAGACTGTGATATAGGACTTACTGAGAAACAGAAAGAACAGCGTCTTTAGGCCGACAGTTCCATATCGATTTCAACAATAACGACAATGTCCACACGCTTCTCACGTCGCCAAGAAGTGCTAGCACAAATCGTTTCTTATTCGCCCAGGATATTCTACTAAACCAGTCTATAGTAATTAATAGGCGACTTCGAAATTTCACTGACTCTTCTGTGTAATCCTTCTTAACTACAATGAAGATTTTCATTGGCTTTATTTTTGTACGTATCGTAGAATTTATATAAGCTTGAACTGGGGAGGTAAAGATGCCTGTTGTGAGAGATGTTTGTCGTGCACCAAATTTGTTTTTAATGATAATTAATGTGTGTATTGATGGTTACCAAAAGAAGTATCTGTGAATGAATGATTGTTAAAGTTCCTAGAAGGTAAAATTAACGTATGAGAATCAATAGATCATTATTTTCTAACGCGTTGAAAGTTCAATAATACGTCCTGGGTTACGTAGAAAATAAACGGTCTTGAGGAAGATCGCTCAGACGCCGGACACAAATGATTAATTGTATGGCAAATCTAGTCTACTATATAATCAGTAGTGTCATTGACATATTATGTAATAAATATTCGTTTTGAGGCACTCCTTCAAATTCTACCATCCTCAAAATTCGTATCTGTCTGCACGTATGTCTATAACTCATAAACGTCCTGACCAATATTGATGAAAATTAGTATTTATTTATTTATTTGAATGGATTAGCACTGGTCTATCAACTCCACTTTTATTAATAAAGTATATAGGAAGAACATGTTACTGCGCAAATAATATATCATTATCAGTAGACCTTATAGTTATTATTAAAATAAGTAAATCACTATTTTCGTATTTCTGTGGCAGCCATATTAATGTTATTAATAAAAAAAAGTATTTTTTCTTTTAATTCGGTTGTCATTTATTTGTAACATATAAATATTAAATATATGTATATCTTACTAATTATTATTTTTAAGTGTCGTTTTAAATCGTATAATTTGTAGAATATTGTTGTAGAGATAAGAATAAATGTATAAGTGTATTCAAATTTAATAATATTGAATATAACAGATGAAATGGCGTTATTGAGGCGGTCTTAAATATTCCCCCCAATACCATGCTACCAGAACAAGGTGTCGTAAGAGGGGTCACAGGGCCACCCGCTTGGTAGGAGGGCTTCGCGTAAAGATTGTATTATCCGTATCGTTATTAAGTCATTAACATTATTATTGGTATTTTTATCTTTCAGTGAAGCCTGCCTGGCTAGTTACCACTCTCCTGCTTGCTTGAGAGCCAGTAATTTCTTTGTTACTCTTCTCTTTCCCTTGCCGACAACGCATGAATGATATACCTTTGGTCCTGCTGTTGTCCATGGGCTACGGTGACCACCATCTACGCAAACGAAGTGCGGACGTTCGCTAGTTGTATAATAATTCTGCAACGCCAATGTTACGCCTGTAGTGTACAATAATGAATCACCATAGCCTGCGTCGTAATAGGATCACAACCTCTCTGTCAAAATTGCACGTCTAAAAAGACGTTATCATACCGTATATCCATGGGCTGTTTTGGGGAATTGATTAAAACTCGTACTTAACTCGTACTTTACCGTGATAACAGTGTTGAAAACTCTGATACACAGGATAGTTCGTTGTTATTCTTCAGATTTAAATGGTAATTGATTTCATATACGGAAGAAAGGAAAATAATAATTCGTTCAGTATTCAAATTCAAGTAAGTTAATGGAAGAGCAATGTTCCAACTTTAATGACTCCAATGTATTAACAATTTGACACTACTCAATATGAAAATAAGTATGGAAACCTTAGCTGTATTACGTTGAATAAAACGAATAGTTTTAGTCACTACTTCGTTCAACAAAATTGCATAATGCAATTTTGATTACTTATTTAGAATGCACCTTTCGAACAGGGAAGCATTAAGGCAGTTTTGCCACTAGCCGTCCACTAAGTCTTCTATCACCAAGCTAGTTGGGTACGAACCTTTACAAATTACCACCGTACAGTAAGTCAATCTTACCACATGTACATATTTCGTAAAGCCACCTTGAAGACACATAGTTTTCTAAAAATATAAACGGTTAAAACATGTCGCAGGACAGGATCTTAAAAGCTTACCGGATAGCATGTCTGACAGAATGAGGTCATTAATTGAATACACTCGTTTGGTTAACTCTGCGAAAGTAGTCATTATATTAAAAAGGTAAATAAATAAAAAGATAATTTTACAGTCGATAAATAATTAGACAATCGCTTGACAACCACTTGACATCCTGCTCTCCATAAAGTATAAAATGCTTCTTCCCAATTAACCAAGAAGTATTCATAATAAAATTGATTCAATTTTGATCCCAAACAACGAAAACGCAATTTAACTGACACATGTAACTGGTTGCAATTTTCCTGACTAGTCCTATTACAGGTTGAGCCTCCGATGGCTGTTTTCCGTTATTCATGTACAGGAGTACGTAGACAAAACGTTCCAGGTACAAATGCACGACGCTGTCTTGTCAGTTAGAAGTTGAGATGACGCGAGTGGACACGCGAAGTCCAACCCACGCGGTACAAGTTAAAACAAGAGGCCCAAATTTATGCTTATTCTTCTCCGTAATATCCTTAACTATTATAGTAGCTATAGCCTACTACATTTACGAAATACCCCTCGATATTTTAGGCGATCCTTCTAATCAGTTTGTTATTAAACACATTCCGAAAACGTATACTAAATTGGAGAATGTAGATCCGGAGGAAAGAGACGTATTTCAAGGATTTCGCACTTCTTTCCTGCCGCATGAGGAGGTTGTTCTCGCTCGCAGAAGCACATCACCTATGTCAGAAGCTTACGAGGGTAATGTCACGAGTGATGTTTTGATTTGGGACAGTTTAAAGAATCAAAATAAGTCGGCCAGAGTAAAGCGCATGAGTCATTTTACGTTCACTTCACAGGATTATAGGTGAGTTATTTTTTTTCTAAAGTGTGAAATACATCGGTGGTATATTTCCGATTATTTGAAAGTTCAAAGTCTGTTTATATCATTTAGATGGTCGGAATGACGCTAAATTAAGGAATAAAAAAAAATTACTCTGTCATAACTCCAATACCATTTCAGTCCTTAGAAATTGTATATATTACTAGTCATATCTTGCTTAAGCTAGCTTAAATCATGTACTTAATGATGTTTCAAGTTTTGTTAATGCAAAACAAAAAGCTATAAATCTACACAGTAAATTATGAAAAAAAAAAACATAAATCTGGCATCAGGATTTTAATGTAGTTATAATAAACGTAAATTATTGCAAATATCACATCACACGCACCCATAACCCGAGAACAAACATTTATCTGTCACATAAATGTCTGCTCCGGTCGGAAATCGAACCCGGGACCCCTTTGCTCGGTAGGCAGGATCACTACCTACTGGGCTATGCGGTCGTATATATGATAATGATCAATATATTTTACACTAACTATTCCTTTTCAACATAATTTAGGCATTGAACTTAATGTAGTAATGTGGCTAACATTTCTATAGAATTAGCATGGAAAAAACAAGTCATCAGAGTCAAAAGGCAGAAAGAAACGAAGATAGCGCGAGAAATCACGATAATGAAAGTGAAGCGGATTTTGAATATGAAGACAATTCAAAAGACCATTATGACGATGATGTAAAAATACAAAGGTAATAATAATCGTTTATTTACTTTTAATTTCTTAAAAGTAATTAATTCATGATATAGTAAGTATCAAGTTTTAATTATAAGGAATTAAAGGTTTAAATTTAAAGGGAGAAAAATACTTTATGGCACAAAGTTTCTTGGGCTCACTTTGGATCGCTATCACCACGTCAACAATATTTCCATGAAAAATATGAGAGTTTGTAGCTCCAGGCAGTTATGTGTTGCCAAATTTGTACGGATAGCTATAGGATAAGCGACTAAGAGCCCCACACATTAACAGCCTCGAAAAATGACGACGTCACCAACAAAAGTAACTTTGATATTGTTGACATTTTATAGACAATGTTATCCAATATCCAAGATGACCGCTCTTTGGTGCTTTATAGGGGTAAGCTGAAATTTTCCAATGCCTTGTTCAATAAAGTAATTTTAATAAATTCCAAACACCAACAGTATAGTGCATCCTGAGCTGTACGTAGACCGAGGTCCACTGGACGATGTCGTAGAGCAAGTGCGGAGGCAGCCGGAACTTGAGGAAGGAGAAATGGTGTCATCAGCTCATTTATATAAACCAACTAGACCTTACACAGGTATATACTTTCTAATTCTTTCAATTGTTTTTGTATTTAATAACTAAATTGCGGCAGCAAGCAAGATTTTAATTCTGTTTCTTCACCCACTGTGTCTTTCACGTTATAATTTCATCATAATCGGAGTCTTGAATAATTCAAGTATTCCAATAACATTTTATTTATATAGGTTACGTGGTCATGTTTGTGCCATGTAACTCTACTCGTAGTAAATGGATAATAATGTCAACTCTGCGTACCTACCATATTATTCAATTGTGAGTTGACCCGGAATAAGTCAAGTTCACCGTTGTGAAAATTGCACGCGGCGTGTATTGTGTTGGCAAACTTTTAAAATGTAAGAGACAACTATATAGACATGTAAATGCGCTTAGAACATAATTGTAAAGATGTGGTTTTGCTATATTTTAGGTATCCATGCGTTTTGGAAAGGAGAAGGAGATAAAGAAACAATAAGAAACACTCAAGCAAATATAATGAAGCAATATATGGATGCCGAAGCAGATCCGTGCCACGACTTTTACCAGTATGCTTGTGGCAATTGGGCTGCTCTTAACCCAATTCCCGCAGATAAGGCTGGGTATGGTAAACTTATACGGAATTAAAATATGAATATTATTTATAAAATCATAGTTCTAAATATGGTGGCAGATGTTATGATAATATTTTGTTACAGCTACGATACATTTGAAATGCTCAGAGAAAGCCTAGATACCGTATTAAAGGATCTACTAGAATTTAAGAATAATGAGCAAATGTCGTATATGTATCCTGGAGAATATTTGGACATTAAGGATTTTACAATACATGATATTCAATTATTAAAATGCATGAAAACAGAACGAAGCAAAAATAATAATATTAATTCATTAGAAACAAAAACTATGAATGAAGAACGAAAGGATAACATGCCAGATAAATCTGAAATTGTGAATCGCATTCGCCGTTATCTAGATAAAAAAACTAAACAACTAATGCATCCGATGTCTAAAATGAAATCTAATATAAACAAATATTTATTAAACACCAAAAGGGTACGAATAAAGCGAGGTAGTAAAATCTTTGAAGATAGTTATAAAATAAAAGTGAAACCAAAAAGAAAAAATTTGAATAATGAAGTTCCACATGACCTGAAGCTAGACGAGACATATTTTAATAGAAACAAGAGAAAAGATTACTTACAAACGATTTCGGAAGATCTCAATACGAAAAAACATGAAACCACAGATGGGTTATCGACCGATGACGCGTCTATGAAAGCTCGTTTTTTATTTAAATCATGCATGAATTACGAAATACTGGAAAAAAGAGGTCATCAACCACTTCTGGATTTAATAAACTTACTAGGTGGATGGCCAATTTTAGATCCCGAATGGAAACCGGATCATTTCGATTGGCTTGAACTTATGGCGAAATTGAGGCTGTACAATAATGACATTTTGTTATCTGAGTGGGTCGGACCTGACATAAAGAATTCCGATGAATTTGTTATTCAATTTGATCAAACGAGTTTGGGTACGGTTTTATATTACCTCTAATCTGGAATAAATGCAATCGCTGCATTTTCATTTGAACTAAATATATGTTTTAGGACTACCTACAAGGGATTACTATCTCCAAGAATCTAATAAAGTGTATTTAGATGCGTACAAAGCTTACTTCGTTAAAATTGCAACTCTGCTAGGTGGAAATATAGAACATGTTAAAACTACTGCAGATGAACTTATAGAATTCGAAATCAAGTGAGTCGTTTGATGCACTTTATAAATATTATGACATGTTAATATTGTAAAAAATACTGATGTGAATTTTTTTAGATTAGCTAAAATCACATCAGCGCCAGAAGACAGGCGTAATGTATCGGAACTATATCGACGAATGCCATTAAGGAAATTGGAAGAGCTCGTCCCGCAAGTTATGTGGAGAAAATACTTATGTATTGTCATGAACAGAACTGTGGATTCTGAAGAATCGATCGTTTTGTTCGCTCTCAATTATGTTCGCGTAAGTTAAAGAATATTTTTATATTGAGATTTACCTGGAACTAGCAGTAACCTAAGCATTATATGAAGGCTTCATAGTACTACTCGTTTTATGTGTGGACAGTATCAGAGATGTTAAAGATAACAAGATTTTTTCTATCAATCTTTGGTAATGTAGATCAAGGTAACTAATTTTCTAAACTCATTCGTCTTAATTATATTTAAGAAGCAGACTGAAACAGTTAATGGCGAAAATTATTTCCCCCTCACAGATTCTTCAAGCAGTAATAGCCTAGAGGTTTGAATGTCACTAGAGATTCCAGTTCAAATCCTTTCTCGCACCTCTTTTTTATCTATTAGTTGCGTATTGCAAATTTTCAATTGCTTTGGTAAAAGAAAAACATCGTGAGGAAACTTGCATACCTAAGAATTCTCCATAGTGTTGTCAAAAGTGTGAGTAGGCCTCCAATTCGGACTTCTCCCGTGGAGCGGACCGCAGCCTCAAACCATTGTGACAGGGGACCAGAACCCAACCTTGAGACAATTATGGGCTGTATTGAATAAATTAAAACTCCCCCTCATGTTTCCATTGACGAAACGTTGTCCGTTTGAAGATTCCAACTGGTAATGTCCGTCGAAAGCATAGAATAATAACTGATAACCAACATACCATGTTCAACATTTCAAAAGTACTAATTTACACATGCATCGAATTACTTTGAAAATAAACATCTCTTCCATCTACAGCACTTAGTTCAATTGATAGATGAGACGCATCCGAACACGTTGGCAAATTACCTGCTCTGGAGATTTGTCAGGCACCGAGTTAACAATCTCGACGATCGCTTTCAGTCCGCCAGACAAGAGTTAGTGAATAATATTTTTAATAATAATAAAAAAATATTTAGAAATAAGTTTGAACAACACACTATGCTAAAGGAAAAACAAATTCATGTGTACTTGTATTACATTGTAATGTAAATAAAAAAGTTACATAAGTGTTTTGCTGAACTCTTGACACCCTTGATTAGATTTGACTTGTGTTATGGGTCCCAGCGCTCTCACGAGGAGATTAACCTCTAACATTGCAAAGTATATTGCGTTGCAATATTATTTTTAGAATTATATTTAAGCACATTATGCGACTATTTTGCATTTATCTGATAGCTTAGTGGTATTAATGTCGGTCTACCGCACGCGAGACTCGAGTTCAATTTGCGTATTGCAAATTAATTATCACTCGTTTAATGGAAGGAAAACATTGCGAGGAAACCTGCATAATTCAGAATTCCCCGTAATATTTTCAATGAAATGTGAAATCTGCCAAAGCGCACTTAGCCAGTGTAACAGACTATGGTCTTAAGCCCTCTCTTTGCGAGAGGAGACCGGAGCCCAGCAATGCGACAATATTGGTTGTAATGATGATATTATACAAAATGTTATTTATTTATAAATAACAGCAACACGGTATGAATTAGGTTGCGATCAACACCATCTGGCTTTCGTGTCCAATACGATTATCACGACACTATAAACCTGTAAACGAATTTACCACATTGGTATCCTCATAATCCTGTGATTTGAAGTTCCTACAAGAAGTAAATAATAATAAACGTTTGCACACTCACAACCCCCGTACTAAGTCTCTCTGTGTTGCGACTGGCATGGACATACACAAATATGACGTTACAAACACCCATGACCATTTATATATCACATAAATGTCTGCCCCGGCCGGGAATCGAACCCGGGAGCCCTCGCTCGGCAGGCAGGGTCACTACCAACAGGACTATGGGGTCGTCCAAATACAAGTGGGTTCAATGCTTCCTTCTCGGCCTGCAACCAATTAAATTGTGCTTACGTGCGACGGTGCTGAGGTGAACTGCCTACATAATAAAAAAATTATATGAAATCTTGAATATAGGAACAAACTAACCTGTCTATGTTATACACTAAAATCACATACAACGTAGAACTAATTTAGCTACTAAGTGATTCAACAAAATAATTTTTTGATGGTGACAACGCCTTTGTAACGCCTTTTGCGGTAACGGGTACCTTACCTTTACCTTACCCTTTGCATAGAGAGCAATTACCATTTACGATCATGTGACACGTGTCCTCCTTAACAGTTATCAAAGAAATTACTGTGAAATTTGTAGTCATAAGTTGCTGAATATTTTCAGATTTTATTTCGTGCTATTTGGCCGTGAACAAGCACCACCAAGGTGGAAAAACTGTATATCACAAGTCAATTCTAATATGGGAATGGCTTTAGGGTCAATGTTCGTCAAGAAATATTTTGATGAAATGAGCAAGAATGATACACTGAAAATGACGAAGGAAATACAACAATCATTTAGGGCTTTACTCCATAAGACAAACTGGATTGATGATGAAACTAAAAAATTAGCAGCACATAAAGTAGACACTATGATGCTGAGAATCGGGTATCCTGACTTTATAATTAATAAGGAAGAATTGGATAATAGATACAAGGAAGTGACCATTCATCCTGACAAATACTTTGAAAATATTTTGAATATATTACAACATTTGACAAAAATGGAGCAATCTCGGTGAGTACTTACAAGACCTTAAGGTATTTATTACGCGTTAAGGTAGTTATTAGCTGAAGAAAAAAGTTAAATCTTGTTTACTACTATGTTTGTTATGATGAAACATGTATCCTAATTTTTTTTTCATATTTTTTGTCATGGTTATGACCCATAATATAACCTACGAACATGTCAAATATCATCTAAATCTGTTCAGTCATTTCAACATGCACAGACAGACACACAAACAAAAAATGTAAAAAATATTTTTCAATCACTATGTTAATAATAAAACTTATTTACATTAAAATTAGTACTTTACCTTCATTTAATGTCACTACCTTTAAAAAAGTTAAAGGTTAAGTTGTGTTCAAGCAATATTTCCTGCTCACATTGCTTGTACGTCATCAGGATTGGCCAACCAGTGAACAAAACTCTCTGGAACACAGCACCGGCGGTTGTAAATGCGTATTACAGCCGCAATAAGAATCAAATCATGTTCCCAGCGGGTATCTTGCAACCTCCATTCTACCACCGTCACTTCCCTCGGTCACTCAACTACGGCGGTATTGGAGTTGTTATTGGTGGGTATGTAAGGAAAAAATACAACAAACATATAAAAGTACACTATCGGATAAGATAAGACAGGCTATGGTAAGCCTAGTTTAGAATAGTACAGAAGAAAAAAGCATTAAACAAAATAGGTTCGCCGTTTTTAATATTAAATTTATTTGCTAAGAAATTCACATTAAAAGACATTTCTAACTTTCCATTAAATTCATTACACACAGATTTAAGAATGGTGAATAAGCAACGTGAGAAAATCTGCATACCAGGAAAGACTGTTATTGTAATGTTCTTAAAAGTGTGTAAAGAAAAATGCCATTGGTTTACCATTCGGGCCCATAATAATTTTAACTTCGAAAGGAGATCTGGTCCCATATACTCTTATGGGTTATCATGATGAACTCAGTGATTATTATTATATTTCGAAGCATTATCACTATATATTTGTAAGGCCAGTCTGGTTGGACTAACTTTCGACAAAGAGAGTTAATTCTCAAGATACGCATACATCATGTTTTTTTTTGCTTTCAACACATTAGCAGCCTAATGCAAATCAAGGGTATCTTCTCATAATTATGTGGACCTAAAGCGATCTAACAATCAGGTATGATAATTTAACGTATCCTTGAAAGTACAGAAATGTTCAAGATTTTTTCCATTAACCTATCCTACAACCGACCGCGGTTAATGCAATCGACCACTTACGATTTCCATATAAACTGTCAGTCAGACTATGCACTTCTTGAACATTTCGCATGACAAAATTATTTGTTTTCGATTTTCCGTTTTATATAATACAGGGTACTAAGCATGATAATACAAAATTGACTTATAATTTTAACTTTTAGGCGATAATTTTCAGGTCATGAAATCACTCACGGATTCGATGACAAGGGTCGTCTCTTCGACTGCGAAGGCAACCTTCACCGTTGGTGGTCGGACTCCGCTATAGAAGCCTTCCATCGTCGTGCGCAGTGCTTGATAGACCAGTACAGTCAATATGTGGTGCCTGAGGTCAATATGAAACTTGATGGAGTTAATACACAGGTAACAGTAGAGCAAATTACTATAATTCTAAAGAATACAACAAAAGTTGAAATTATCTCATGATTTTTAAAATAACACCATTAAAAATATCCTAAATAGTTCCTGTTTTGTAGCTGTAAAGTATACGTAAAGTGAGATTCAGAGGTCCAAAGGACGTTGGACTCTAAGGCCCTGTCAATGACACAGATAAAGAGAGACAAATATCTCACAAGTTCTTTAGACCCATTTCCACTTATACATATTCCACTTATACATAAAACAAGATACATCAAACAGCTCGAAGTTGATTTAAAAGTTATTAAAGTAAAACTACTCGTAAATACATTTATAAATGAAGTTTTGAACTCGGTCTTCAGAAATAGCTGTGTATTTTAATAGGCTTTAGTTATTTAAGGTTGGTCACAAAACCTGTGCTCAAAAGCATAATAGAAATAAAAATAACGTATTTATTTATGTATAATCATTACAAGTGTCTTTTAAAGTAACAGCGAATACTTCTCCAATCTATATCTCAATGACGAACGTCATGATGCCCTTGATCTTTCTCGTGACAGAACAGTTTCCACTTTTCACAGGCATAAGCGTGGTTGAGTTCCTCTGCGGCACCTCTACCTTTCTTGTACGGATCATCTATTAAATCAGGTTACGTCTCCTTGGTCTCTTTCGTTCAAGCTTACACGTTCAATTTCTCGAGATTGTTAAAGGGCCTTCGACCTATATGTCTAAAGTATTGAAGCCCCCTCTGGAGACAGATGCTCGAACGTTTTTGAGAAAGAAAAATTCAATAGTGTTACCAAATTAATGCGCTTTAGTACCCCGGACTACTTTTACATTTATCCCCTAAGATAGTAGTCATACATGAGCGTATAACAATAAAAAAGGCCTTCGAATCCTGGGGCCGAGATTCTTGCTCATTTAAATTTTGATCTTCCTCAGGGAGAAAACATAGCAGACAACGGCGGCGTAAAGCAAGCGTTCCATGCGTATCTTAACTGGCTCGAACACCACAACGCATCCGACGAAACACTCCCAGGCCTGAACCATACAAATACTCAGCTTTTCTTCCTCAACTTTGCACAGGTTGGTTCGTACACGCATTATTTGTCACATCACACATTTACATCTTTCTCAATAGCGATGTCTATTATTAATTATTTTTCTGTACTAATGTTACAAAGAGGGAATGCGAATGTGTGGAGGGTGATCTCCGGAATCACAGGACCTATTGGAAAAATAGGTTTTCCATTTAAAGGGACATTATCGTTGAACCCGAACGAATGAATTCAGAGCGTGCCGCTAGTACGTGATAAAACTGTTGTGTGTACTTTGTGTTTATACGTGTTCTAAAAAAATAAAGAAAAATACAAACATTACAAAACAATGCTAAAACACTTTATTGCACATCACACGAAGCATGAATTCCGAGAAATGATACGAAAGTCAAGTGCCTCAAGACGAGATAATGTCATGATTTTCACAAATGTCTACATTAAGCTTAATATTTGTCAAACCAACATGGTTTGGGTCCCTGTATTTGCTATATCGTAATAAAAAATTAAAGTGCTAAAATTGACAGAATATAAATAATCTTGGTCATTTATATTTTACATGCACAACGGTGACAAAAGCAAATATATATATATATATATATATATGTGTGTGTGTGTGTGTGTGTGTGTCTTTGTGTTTTAGGAATAAGTTGTGTCCATGCATAATATTGTAAATACCCTTAATTTTATTGTGTTTACAAAATATATGGTGACCTTGTCTTATTGCTAAGCTTGAATTTCTATTACGGGCACATCTGGATAATATCAGGGTGCTATGTAAAATAACAGACTCCACGGGCACGCATACATTATACGCATAATCAAGTAAATAATATTATTACTGTGTTTAATTTTAAGCTTCATTCTCCATACGTCGTAATGTTTGTTAAACATCCATATCTTAATTATATTTCTTTTTAATTTCAATGACCATAGAGTATATAAGTATAAGTTAATTTTAATTTCAATTTTTTAATAATATTTTTCTTTTTTAATTACCGTGAATTATAAGTTCTTTTTATTTCAATAACCTTAGATTATACGAGTAAGTTTGGTCTACGCCAGATTTTTTTTTTTTTATTTGATTAAAAGGAATGTAATGGATATGAAATTCCGCATCTGGATGCGGATACGGATATATGATTAATATTTGATGACCCCATAGCCCAGTTTGGTAGTGGCCCTGCCTGCCGAGCGAAGGGTCCCGGGTTCGATTCCCGGCCGGGGCAGACATTTATGTGACAGATAAATGTTTGTTCTCGAGATGGGTGTTTGTAATGTCATATTTGTGTATATCCATGCCACCCACAACATAGGGAATATTAGTGTGGGGATGTGAGCGGGAAATGCTTATTTATTTTACCGGTTTCGGTTACGGTTCAGGATATGAAATTATTTCGGATTATCCGATTGTTTTGGATAATTTCGTTTACGAATATGAGATTATTTAGGAAACGAAAAAAAAAGTTTTGCTCTCCGATTTCGTTACGTTTTTCAGTTATGTATTGCAGTAAGCGTCACTTAATATTTAGGTACAGTTCGTTTCATTTTAATCCATCCATAAGCAAAAAAGTTATGAATTAATTATTATTATTTTATTATTACTATTACGAAGCTCCATAACACTCGCTAGTATATATTATCAAAACAAATGAGCATTTTTTCTATCAGAACAAAAGTGAAACATTGTTTGTCTTAACTCTTTCCATTTTAGGTTTTTATATTTTAACCCTAGAGATACTATTACATGTCAAATCATGTTTAATAACCCACAGGTATGGTGTGGCGCGATGCGTCCAGAGGCGATGCGGAACAAACTGAAGACGGCGGTCCATTCCCCTGGACGGTTCCGTGTCATCGGCACGTTATCCAACAGTCGGGAGTTTGCACGGGAATTTCAATGTCCTGCCGGGTCACCCATGAACCCTGTACATAAATGTACAGTTTGGTAATCCGGAAAACAAACATTACCGGATCTTAATGTATAAACTTGACGATATATTCAAAAAACATTCGACGCCAGTGAACTTGGAAGCAAGAACCAGTGATGACATAATCGAGGCGCGAATAATAAAGATGACTAAGAAACTTGAGGTAACTGAGTAAAAAACGAAAATACCTATGTATAATTTAATTACTTCCTGAATGGATGTCGACCACGAGATACATAAAAATGTATATCTTTCAGTTCTCTCATGATTACTTTTAAACTGATTGTGTTGGACGCTAACTGCTTGTGATGATCATAATCAGGTTGTTCGAGGACTCAATTTCAGAGCGGTACCTACTATTTGTGCCTAATTGTGGCTAAAATGCCTCTGTTTCTGATATTTTTGTGTATGTCCAGTTGTTTATTTTATTTTTGAGCTATGTGATGTGAAAAATTATTCTTCTGAATCAGACGATCGAAAGATGAAAGAATTTGTATAGATAGACATCTATCTCTGGTAAAACAATAGTAGCATACTCTTGACAATTCTCTTTATACGATGCCATCGGCCCGCTCTCGACCTCGTTGTAAAATTAATTATATTTATATGATATTATTATAGCCTACGTCCAACCGTAATAATGTACGTACCTTTAAAATTGTATAAGACACTTAAAATAACACATGAAATAATTTAGAATTTCATACATTCAAAAGTTATATCTAACGAGATTGAGTTTTTTGTGAAGTTTTAATTTACTTACATTATATATTTTTTTTCAGACGAGATCTAGTCTGTGAAATTAAAAGGTGTTTTCCATTTATTTACTTATATTTTGTATGAACAGTTAAGTTATTTTATGGCAACATTTATTTTATGTAGCTTTAAGATTTTACTGTAAATAAAACATATTTGTAATATTCTGTTTTTGTCATTGAAAATATATATTATTAGTGGCGTTTGTTAAAATTAATACTTAATACGTTTTTTAAACATTATTACTATTTGATACTAGCCGACCCGGCAGACGTTGTGCTCATGAATGTTCGCCTTAAAAACAAATTTACCGGAACATGATCCGACTTTTCCGGGATACTATGATATTACCACCGGGTTCAATAATCATATCTTAACCATGAACATACAAATTCATCAGAATTGGTTGACACGTATAGGATAAGTTCAATGGCATACACACGTAAAGTAAAATTGTTTATATCGACACCGAAAAGTAATCTTGTCGTATGTCGAAAAATGCAACTTTACATCAGTGCCAAAACAAAACAGTATAAAAAATTCATAAATTTTGAACTAGAAAATTTAGAAAGACCATTTTTGTAGCAATTGAATTTTAAAATAAATCCTTATTGTTATCGATTGAATCATTCTAAGATTAGTGTAATGGGTTTTATTATCAGATACAGCAATTGGTTTTTCAATAATAAACAGACAATATGCTATCATTACTATTGTTGTCATCACTAATTTGTTTAAATTTACACCACTATAATACATATAAACTAATGACCACTAGATAGTTTTATAATATTTTTTATCGCGCTATTTGCCATTTTCTGTAATTTGTATTAGGCCGTGGTGGGTTTAAATAAAATGCTGTATGTTTGAAAATTAATTTATTCGATATTTATTAATAAAGTAATTAATGAACAAGTAATGAAACTGAGCCGAGGTATGCCAAAGTAGGTATAAGCAGCAATTTTGTTTTATCAATTAAAAATATAAAACTACTGGATTTTCAATGTTAACAACATTTTTACATGTGAATTTCGAATGTTCACAAAAAATTTAACAGCGTGTCTCAAAATTTCACCTTAAAAGTATTAAGCCCAGACCAACCGATGGAGTATTTTTTTCTGATTCGAATGATGTACTTATATATTAGTCATTTTAGTATTTTTTTGAGATACGACACGATTGATTTCTATATCACGATCGATATTGAAAATATTCTAGATTCGGCAGATTCCAGTTGTAAATCTTTACCTCAGACATTGTAATTTGGAATATTTAGTGACCGTATTGTTACACACCTACACAGCCATGCACATACACACACAAAAAAACTCCAATCACTCTTTATAGTCATGTAAATTCGTAGATTGCCTTTTCGTACACTACTAATTTATGCTAAAATGTCTTTCCGTTTCTGCGTCACTTCACTTCTACATCTCTAGTTTCGATTAGTTGAGAACAATATTTAAAATAAATCGTTTTATCCCAGTTCTCAAACAACATACCGGTGACCTTAAATATGACTAGTTCGATTAAAGATTGTTTACAAAGTAAGCAAGGGTTACAGTCGACAACCAAAACATGTTAATCATTTAACATTAACATGACTTTTCATGTTAACATTAACATGTTACATTCATTCACTTTAACATTAACATGAATCATGACTTTTCAATATCGATAAAAAACCAATGTGATTACAAAACAAATATAATAAAAAAACATTTCATACAAACATGGTTACACTGTACAATATATTCTGTTGCTTGTCAAAACTTTACAGATAACACAATATCTTTGTACCCATATGTGTAATTCCAGATAGTTTGGAATAGGAGTTGTGCACATCGGAAAGATTTGCAATTAATAGATATAATTCCGCACTTCCACGCTTTGAACGTCGTCATTACTCCACAGCGTCTCCAGCTGGTAGTGGGAGGTCCTGGCCGCTTCGAGTATTTCCCGACATTCCCATCTCTCGCGTATCAACCTCGCCATCTCCAACCAGACGCGCGCTTCGAGCACTGAGAACATAACTGAATAGAATACATAACGAATAAATGAATAAGTATCTTTGTAAACATATCTCGAAGAGCTATCCCTACTGAGCCCAAGCTATTCTTAGATGGTCAGGGTGCACTCTGTTGAACAACAGATACGGCCATAGCGCGTAGTCCCTTCTGTTGCAGGTCTGTTGTTGTTGGTAGGAATTTTTATAGGGATTTTCAACAACTTGGGCCAACTGCGTCGTGCCTTTGGTTAAAGACTTTTGGTTAAAACATTGAACAGTCAGCTGGAACTTAACCTCAACCGGAAGATCACTTTGTTTTGGTTGTTAACAGAAAACAAGAGGCAATTTAAAATAATTTGAAAAGTGCAAAGTAAAATTAATTACTTAATGCAATTAATAAAATAATCATGGATTAATTGCATTATAAATAATTGCCAGTTTAGTCATAAATATAATGAATACAGAAGAATGTTACTATTAAACCGATAATTTTATAAATATAAAAATATATTAAAACCAAATTTTCAAAATCGGAAATCATTTATACTTCAACTTTTGAGACAAATATATTGAACATATTGAAATAACATTGAAGAAACCCAAATATAATATGAAAGTTATCTAAATTTAACATTTCATTAACTACTGAATTAAATTAAGTCAAAATCCAAAATTTTTATTTTTTTTGGACTAGTTCCCGATATACACATATTGTTATGTATGTCAGAGTATTGCAATTCACCTGCATATATTGATTCTCGTGGGTAAACTAAGTAGTTCTATGTGAGAAACATCAAACTAAAATAATTTTAAATAATATGAAACGATCTCTAACCATAATATATAATATTTTCTAATCTGTTTCCTCTATAATTTATGTATTGTACCTTCTCCATTAAACCTCCATACTTTTTACATGCTCTTTTGTTTAAGGATCTTTTCAAAGGTTTTCAAAGGTTTGACTCTACGAAGCGTATTTCCGTACAATCACTTTTAACAATTATGCGATATAGTGTCCATGCTAGATCACACTTTTTCATTAAATAGATTCATATATAGTACCTACTATCATATCAAAAAAAAGAATCCCAGATACATTTAATGACTGCACCATGTAGGTATAAATGTAATCTTATATCGTAAAACTTATCATTGTAATGACGTAAACATTTTTTAAATTATAATTATTTTAAATGATCCGTTACATAAACAATAGCATATTAAGTTTCCAAACGATTTACGTAGAAATTTTACAGAATTTTGAGCACTAGGAATTTGTATTTAGTGTGGGTAAACAAATTTCCTTCACAACTTACGAAACAGGAAAGAGAATGCAGTCAAGAACAACGTATTGACATGCCCTTCTATAACCGCCATTGTATACAATAACGCACCAACTGTAGGCGCCTGTCTCAGGACCAACCCTCTCAGAGTTACTCCCAGCCAAGGCAGGAACAGGTACTCACTTAGCGGTGAACGCTGAAAGCACCACGTCTGCGGTGAAAGTTACGTAGCGGTTCCTGTCTCACGCATATCTTCTACCACCGGCTGGTAACTATAATGTTTTTCTAGAAGGTCTACCATTTTTTTCTCGACCAGCAACGAGTATAGTGAGTAAATGACCACATATTCAACTACTTATAGATCTATCGTTAGCAGTCAGTACACTTAGTTAACGCTACCATGTGTTTTCTGTAGTCATTATATACCATATCATACAATATTTACACCCTCCATATTGCTAGGAGCTCTTAATCGGAGATTCAGGTCCATAACCCACTTTACTGTCCTGGGCCGATGGCCAGCATTATATTCACACATCTCTGAGGACACTTAAGAATATTATGAAAATCTTTCATTTGTGCAGGTTTCCTTACTATGTTATCCAATAATAATTTACTTATAGTGCTTCTTTACAACTTCAACAAATAGTGGTGTGTACTGGACTCGAATACAGCCCCACTTGGGGAAGGGTGACGTTAAAATCACTGCTTTAGTGTAATATTCCTACAACACATATGTATACATCTGCCGAGAATGCAACGCAGGAGCTTTGTTTCGGCAGGCGAGTCACTATCAACTGAGTTACAGAATTCTCTAGCTATCATATTCCAGAGTAATTTAAAGAATACACGGCCTGCGATGCGCAGTTTAAAGTTAGTTTACAGAGCATTGTTACCACGAATCCCGAGTTCCATATAAGCAAACTGCTTATTAATATTACCAGAACATCCGACGCTTCGATACACCACATTACTTCTGAAAAAGGAAATAAACTTTCTAATAACTGGAAATTGTTATCAGTTTCATGCCCAACGATTTGGTAATACCTGTCTCAACTCTGTTAGCATTAGAGAGACTCCAGGGTGGCACTAATTATACGCTTTAGTATAATATTTCGATAAAGCTGTTACTTCAGTACTTATTCAATACATTTTGATTCAACATTCAAGGCAATTTGATTCATAGTAACTAAACTTCAACCCATTAGTGGTGAACTGCAAGGGACAGGTCTCCTCCTAATAGTGACCTAAAGCATACCTACTCCACCACTAAATAGCCTCGGAAAACGTTTGCGTTACTTACTAGATACATCAATGTCATCAATATACAACTTGTCGTCTTTACTCATGAGCATAAAATGCAAATCATTACTCAAAGGTTTTTCATCCAAAGTAACAACTTCCAATTTTACGTTGGCGACGAACGCGAGTACGATACAAACGCCTGCGAGAAAAGTAGCCGAAAGAGTCTTCTTTGTTCTCTTTGCGTGCAGTCTCTCTGCTTGCGAGAAGGTCTTGTTTCGTAAATATTCGAAGCTCGTCTCCATATAATCTACTAAGGCGCCGATGATAGGAATTTTTGATTTCGAATAGGTCATGTACTTTGGACCGTTTGCTGTATCTCCGCTTGCCATTTTGAATTTTCGACTTTTGTAAACACAATGAATAAAAAAAAATTAAAATATTTGATGATAATTGTAAAAATCGTCAATTCACTGCAATATTTGACTTTCACCAATGTATTAAAATTGTCATGTTTTGATTTTGGCACGATTTTTATTCTTTTTTATTCGTCTTGTTTTAATTTTCTTGTAATTCTTATCACTTGTATCCTAAAAAACATTATTTTATTATAAAATCAAAAGTTTGACACAAAAACTTCAGTCAATTGTGTAGGTACGTAAAATTAATTTCTCGTGTAACAAGAGGCTCCATTTATCTTTGAGTCCAAGTCAGCCTCCTATACTCGGGTTTCACTCTCCTCAACAACGGACGAGGCAATAATACCAGTCACTATCGTCATTATAAACCTTATTGTCTCACTGGTAGACTTTGATTTTCTCCACCATGAAAGCGTCAACCATGCAGACCATTTCACATTTTTATCTGCTAAAAAAATATATTCATATGTACTGTAAAATACTACACCCAGAATTATTATTATTATCTGTACAAAATTTAATGTTTAATGCATCTCCGCATACTTTTGATAGCTGTCTCATCTATACATATAATAAAATTCTAACTGATCGCTTTTTTACGTACAGGGTATATGAGAAAAACTATTATTAGGGGCCAATACAATAAAACAAAAACAATAGTTATTAGAATTTTGGTCTGTTTGTCTGTGCGTTTGTTCGCGCTAATCTCAGAAACGGCTTAACCTATTTCATTATGGTTTTCACTAATATATTGCAGTAAGTACCCCTTAATATTTAAATTACGTTTTATTGCAATCCGTCCATAAATAAAAAAGTTATGAATTAATATGTTTGTAATTCATAGAACGAGAGAAACCTAGTCCTAAACTATGCAGGTGCTATTTCTAAGCGTAAGGTTTTACCGAAGCTAAACGAGGGAAGTTTGATAGTCATCACATAAAAACTATAAATACAAACAAGGTCAAAACACATGTATTAATCACCGAGTTGAGCATACAAATAAATTCACGTTACTTAGTTAACCAACGTCTTTCGCCTGTAAGTGAAATTTTTGTGCATTAAATTTTAATTGGACCAAATACAATACAATATTTTTATGCCCAAGCATATGTTAGCTGTACTAATAATAAAACTATATTTACTCTCAAGCTTCGTTCTCGATATTAGCATATGTACAATAGTAGTTACACACACAGACTCGCCATTTCGCACTGAATTTTGGAGGTAGACAAAAAATAAAACAGAATTTTTTAAATCTAATGTAAGGTAGATTTATAAAAACTACTTTTGCTTTTACTGTTCTCCACTTCGGCAGCTCATTCACGTCTCAGTGCTTCGCTGTTTCGCACGTATCCGTAAAAACCAAGTTAATTTATATTCCTTAGTATTATAGTGTTAAAATCAAATTTTTAAAAAATGCCGAAACGAAAGTCAAGAAACCACGATGATTTTGATTATCTACGTAAAAAACTTAAGAAACTGGAACGAAAAATTAATTGTGGGCGAAGCCGCTGCCATGTAAGCCAGTCATCGGCAGATAGTGATTCACTGTCATCTCAGGATCAAGAAGGTTAGTGAATTATTTTAATTGAATGTTCATCAAATGCAACGATTATAAAGGCTGAACATGAAAGAATAAATAAAAACTAATAATAATAATAAGTACGGATTGTCCTTTGGGGACTTTCCAAATTTAAATAACATAAACTTGCTAATCGGACCTACCTATGGGGTTTTTCCATAGCGAGTATCTACATTCCAAACGGAAGGTATATTCACCGCTTAGGTATTGGGACTGCGTGTTTCTCATAAGAAGTCTCACTTACCGTTCTCATATTGCATATCTATAAATCTAAAATCACCTAGGACTGCGTGTTTCTCATAAGGAGTCTCACTTACCGTTCTCATATTGCGTACCTATAAAACTATAATCATCTAGGACTGCGTGTTACTCATAAGGAGTATCACTTCCGTCGTCATATGATCAGCTAGTAGAAAAATAGATATTTTTTCTACAGTGAGTGGACCAGACGTCGTTCATGAGGAGCGAGCTAGTAGCTTCGATAATCCACAACCTGGATGTTCATATTGGGGTTTAGCTCCAACAGTTGAAGAGAGTGATGTACAGATTCCTACTTCTGTACAACCATCTACGGCAAATTTGGCTATGGAACAGACCATAATCGAACAGCCGCAGCCGTCTCAACTAATAGATGCAGGTGGTGGTAGGATTTAATGGAAATTTTAGGTGAAGATCCTACCTCAATTAATGAATTCGGAAGCGCGATTCAAAAGGACCTAGCTGTTCGACTAAACCATATAATTACTTCCGGCCTTTCTAAAGAAAATCCCCGGGAATTAAAACAGAGATATCTGGTTCCTGAAAACTGCAAATCCATAAAGGCACCAATCCTCAACCCAGAGATCCGAGCATCATTGATTGAAATTCAGGCAAAGCGCGACAAAGG
>PDGT01000024.1:1668280-1699686 GCA_003671415.1 Megathymus violae | reverse complement strand
GGGGGGGGTGTTGGAAAATCCAACAATCACCAAAGTAACCTCGCGAAATTAATAGATATCCCCAGTCAACTTCAAACCCAACGCTTAATCGTCCATTAATCTTTTCCACCAAACCAAACAAGATACGTATACCTATTTATATTTTACGATTATATATATCGAAACCAAAATCATTACGAAATAAGAACTTACTTCCTAAATATCGTTGTTTTATAATGCTTTCATAATGTAATTACCATTACCATTACTAATTAATTGATCTCCTTTTAACTCAGTGATTCCAGAAAGCCTTAATACACTCTTCAAAGCCAAAGGTATTTACTGTAGCGAAATAAGTCTTATTTACAGAAGCTAAAGATTGAATCGAAAAGAAACGGAACCAAAGCGATTGTATCCTTTTGACGGACTGTATATACTAATGTGTACTAATGTGACGTGTATACTGATGTGACGGAATTTTCTATAACAATCGATCCGGAGCCAAACATCAGTAGTGCCAACCGTTCCTCCCAGCAAATAGAGCCTATCGCTGCGACCTTGATTCACTTATTTGGCTAAAATCTAAGTGTAAAAATCGTAAGTATTAAATATGTATCTATATTCAACGAGTGTACAACTTTAACAACAAAGAATAGAAACAGATACGTGCACTTAAGTATAATCAAAATCTGTTGGAGTCCAACGATTAAGTTTATTTTTGCATAGTCATGTTAACCAATTTAACGTCACACGTATTACAATGGTGCCGGTAAATACAGACAAGGTCGAATGCCGACGATATTATACTTGTTGTGCTCACAGATAACAGACGTTGCGTTGGTTCGCGGACATCTTTTGCCTGTGAGTTATATTATTGTGTTATTTCTACATATTATTTTAATCTGTTTTAAAGTCAATATAAAGAATTAATAATTTATAAAAATGGTCAAATATTTACTATGAACCTAATAGATCTACTTAATTTAAAAATTAGTAACCTCATTGTATTGTTTTAAATAACTACAACAAGAACAAGTGTAAACAAGAAATATATTAACGCTTTTTTAAGACTTTGTGTATTTAATAATAGAAATAATTTAATAGTATAATAGAGTAACAAGTTTTTGTGTTTATGAATACCGCCATGTTAATTTTTTGTAGCTATGACGTGTTAAAGCTCAGTTAAGGTAAATGATATTACGGTATACATGAATATTACAAGGACCTCTGGAAATAATAGCGCCGAACCAGTTTCGTGCATGTTAAAACTTATTTTGTAATTTCCATAATTATGTTGTTTTAATAGATGTGCTAAGGAGTTTCATTCGACTTCTTCATCTTCATTCTATAAAAAAAGTTACGAAATTGTATGAAAGCTAATTATATATGAAAATATTTATTATATTTCCAAGGAACATGGATAATTAGTTTATTGCACTATGGCTGGCTCCTCAAAGTTCATGTGCAATTATAAATTTTATTTTTTTGGATTCAGGTTACTCTGAAAATATTATTTAAATGACTTCGTAAACTTAAGATTTTTGTGTTCGTTAACTGTAGGTTTTTTAAGTAATGTTCAAGTTTTTAATGCAATGATCATATTGCTTTAAAATCTAAGTCAACTTCTGTAATTTATTCTAGGCGAACCTTATACGATTTATTTTTCTCCATTGACCTAGCTTGTATATTGGACTGATAACCGTATTTATTTTTTAATTTGACTTATTGACCGGACTGATACGATTTTTTTTCCGTGTTCCCCGGAGTGATTCCTACTTTACCTGTGATTAAGCTTACTAACTTCGAAGAATTTAGTTAGCAAAAAGCAGGCACAATATATTTAATTGCCTGAAAAGATAATGATACTTAACATGTATAATAGTTAAGCTTTTAAAAGATGTATAAGGAAAACTATAGTATGGAGTCTAGACATGCAACGGATATCATTATAAAGAATTATATACTTAACAAAATTATACTCCAAAATGGATAAAATAGATTAGACGATGTAAATAAATAATAATTATTACAAAACAGTTCATAATTAATGTAGAAGACAAATAATAAACAACAAAAACATTTAGTTTTACTTCGAGTATTCTTTACCAATATAAAATACTTTTCAATACTGTACGAATTCGTTGAAACACCTCAACAAGAATCTTCCATATTTCTGTTCATTCATAGTATTGAGAAATTGTTTTGTTGGTGCTGTATTAGAACAGCCTAGAATACTGGCCGCAATCCCATGCTAAGCGACGATAGAAGCCGGCCTGCTTGGTTGTAGGGTTTCACGTAAGGATTATATTAGGAATATTATTATTAAGTCATTAATATTATTTTTTACATTAATACTGGTATTTTTTTTTACGTGAAGCCTACCTGGCTAACTACCACTCCTGCTTGAGTCAATCGACAAACGATTCGTCGTGTTCCGGCTGGGAGCTTGAGAGCCTTCCTTCCCTTTTTTTTCTTCTTTTTTCTCGACTTCATTTCGAAATTTCATTGGCATATAAAGGAGCGAAGTGCTTTATCATCTTGTCTAGTTATATCTGTCACCAATCTACAAAATGATAATTCATTTGTTAATAATTGGAGTTAGATTTTGCAAATAAAAAGTAAACCCCGTAATATATAAATTACTAATATTTGGTAAAATATGATTAGGTACATAAAAGAGTTATGATAGAGATAGAATTAGATATGTAAGTGTTATACATTACTATTATTTTGTGTACATTACTATTATTCATGATGTAACATTATAATTCACTAAATCATTGATCAATTATTAATTTTATTCCTATTTAAGTACTTTTTATTATTTTTTTTTCATTTTTTCAGAGAATCAGAATATTTTGCATATTTATTGTTATTGAAATTCAAATTCAAAATCATTTAATCATATAGGTATTTTGTAAATACACTTATGCACGTCAATATTTGCTTCTACTACCGTTTCGAAAAGATACTTTAACATTGAAGAAACGGCGAAAGAAACTCCTCAGCACATCTTTTAAAACAACACATGGTAATCACAGAAATATAAACGTGCGCGGAATTGGTTTCGACACTATTATTATAATGGTACAAAATTGAAACTTATGACTATAACTAAAAAATGAGACTTAACTAAAATTGCCGTAAGTTCGCAATAAACCGGTCGCAAAGAAAAACCTTTATAGATTGCATTGTACATCTAAAGTTATACAAAAAAATTACTGTATTTTATCTTTTTTTTCCTTGTTTATCATCAAACTTTTCTAAATGTAAACTTCTACCAAGTAATTGGGCCTTGGCCTTTTCAACCATACAATTTCAATAACAGTAAAACTTACATAAACTGCATCAATATTAATTTATTAAATCCAACAAGTAAGGTAGATCATTAAAAAGCGGCTTTGATATGTATAATTTCTATTTTCTACACTTCTACACTTCAAGATAAGTAGATTATAATTATGTTGATATATAATAGCCTACTGTACATCCATCGACTCGCCTGACAACAATAATCTATGTTACCTCATCGAAATAAATATCTAGTATAAGTGATAACTATCTAGGCAGACTTTAAACTGGGTAGTATAAAAACCAACAACCTAAAAAGCAGGCACCATAACTCATCCATTGTTCAGAAAGGTCTACGAGCAGGGAAGGTTGTCCTGAGCTCACATAATTAACAATATAATTCTAATATATATCATTTTGTTATTACAGTCCGGTAACTTAAGAATCAACATGGTAAAAGCAAAAAAATACGTAGTGAAGAGACACTTCCAAGGCGTCCCCAAAATAGAAGACTATGAATTAGTAGAATATGAATTACCAGCCCTAAAGGATGGAGAAATACTGGTGAAATCTGAATGGATCAGTGTAGATCCGTATCTTCGAGCCTACAATAAAAATTATCCAGTTCCTTACGATCAATTCAGTTTTCAAGTCGGAGTAGTACAAGATTCCAAAGATCCAAATTACCCCGTTGGCTCCAGAATTGTTTCGCACAAAGGCTGGTGTGACTATTCAATTGTCAAGGACCAAGATATGCCTAATCCAGCAGAGAAGATCTATAAACTACCAGATTTAAAAGGCCTTTCCCCATCTCTTGGAGTTGGTGCAGCAGGTATGCCTGGAGTAACTGCTTATTTCGGTTTCCTTGAAATTTGCAAGCCAAAAGCTGGAGAAACCGTTGTAGTAACTGGTGCTGCAGGAGCTGTTGGTTCTTTGGTGGGACAAATAGCTAAAATTAAGGGCTGCCGAGTAATCGGATTTGCTGGTTCCGATGACAAAGTAAAGTGGCTCGAACAAGAGTTGGGCTTCGACAAGGCTATCAACTATAAAACAGAAGACGCATATAAGGCGCTTAAAACAGCGGCACCAAAAGGTGTCGATTGTTATTTTGATAATGTTGGTGGGGAACTAAGCAGTATCATTATTAACCAAATGAACTTAAGAGGACGAGTATCGGTATGTGGAAGTATTAGCTCATACAACGAAAATTCCACTACACTGCCAAAAGCGACCATACTGCAACCGGCTTTAGTGTTCAACCGCTTGAAAATCGAAGGTTTCCTAATTTGGGACTACAGACCTCGTTGGGAGGAGGCAATCGTACAGTTAGTGGAATGGATCAAAACTGGAAAATTGAAGGCGAAGGAACACGTCACGGTGGGCTTCGAAAACGTGTTTGAGGCGTTCGTTGGAATGCTGGCAGGCAAGAACTATGGCAAAGCCGTTGTTAAAGTTTAAAAATAAAAATAGTTTTTTACTTCATCATGTTTTTCTGTCGACACCAATTCATTTCAGACCATATACGAGCGCATAATACGCGGATTACAATAAACAAATGACATCAATTAAGGAATAGAGTACCATCCTTATGTATCAAAATTAGTGACAAGTTAAGAACGATATAACTCGACGCTTTTCGTATACTCGACTGTTATAAAAATAATTTTATAACGGATATCACATTAAAACGTCTTTCTGCCAAAACCGGTTCGCTTCAGCACATGGACAGGGCATGGCATGTGTTTTATTGTCTTCTTTACACTTTTCTATTGATGACGAACAATTTAATTCATGTTCCTTATAAAGATAAGAGAACTAGGCAAATAAAAATAATAGAACTTTGTCTTCAGCGTCATGACAGTGCAACATGATACAAATGACATTTTACTACTGATATCTTTTCGAACGGTGTTATTTCTGTATTAATGTTGTTGACTCACCCACTGTATATACTTATTATTTAAACATAACATTAAAATGGACGGGTTATATTAATAGATACAACCAACCACCCAAGCCTCGTTTATGTTCAGCGAGATGTACCGCGAGTAGGGGAGATTGGCTTGGGTTCAAGGGTAAATGGAGCCTTTTACACCTCAGTCGTCTTTCAGAACACTGGGAATCTTAGGAGAATTTATCCAGACAGCATAAGAACACTACGTCTGCACCTATGTTTCAAATTTTTACATTTCGTGTTTTGCGTAAAGCATTGAGTGATATAGTTACACGTTAATTACGAAGGATACAAAAAAACATTGAGTGATATTAAAACGTAGACACCTACGAAATTAAAAAAATAATCAATTTGAAATCCGACTGATAATTTGATGTAGATATCATATCCATATGTTTTTAATACAAAAACCAGGGATGTTATGAAGCTCCGTAACCGTAACCGAAACTATCGGATAATCGAAATATAAATATATCCGAAACCGTAACCGAATACGATAAAAAAAAAATGGGATAATTTCGTATAGAGGCAGTCTAAATAAAACACGTTATGACTGGTTTACGCTAACCAAACCGATACCTTAGTCGCGTCGTTCACTTTAGATTGTTTTTATTATGTAATTGGTTTTTTCTGTTATTACAGTACCACATAAAACCTATAAACAAAATCAAAATTTGTAAATACATTATATATTTTTTTTCAAGTCGTAAATCATTCAATATCCGTAAGCGAAATTATCCGAAATAATCGGACAATCCAAAATAATTTCATATCCATAACCGAAACCGTTAAAATATGATTCATATAGCCGTATCCATATTAGGATCCGATATATCATATCTATAACATGCCTAACAAAAACACCTGCACGCTCGCTAGTAATGTTAGTACGGTGGTAAGATAAATATAGATAAAAAATAGTGACTGAACGTAATTTTAATCAGTGACCAAGCAGCCATAAGTGATGCAACATGGTTAAAGCGCGCAAATACGTTGTGAAAAAAATTTTTGAAGGAGTACCCAAACGAGATGATTTTGAAGTGGTGGAGACCGAATTACCTGCTATTCAAAATGGTGAGGTCCTAGTCAAGACCGAGTGGGTGAGCGTAGATCCATATCAGCGCGCTTACCACAGAAATTTCAAAGTACCTTACGACCAAACAGGCTTCCAAGTTGGTATTGTAGAGGATTCCAAGAACCCCAGATTTCCAGTAGGCACGAGAGTCGTGAGTCATAAGGGCTGGTGCGATTATTACGTTGAAAATGTTGAAACGGCAACAGACCCTTTCAATTACAAGATTCGCAAATTACCGGATTTAAAAGGCCTGTCTCCGTCCCTCGGAGTGGGTGCCGTAGGCATGCCGGGAGCTACCGCCTACTTCGGACTCCTTGAAATCTGCAAACCTAAGGAAGGAGAAACGGTGGTCGTGACCGGCGCAGCCGGTGCTGTCGGCTCCCTCGTCGGACAAATTGCAAAGATTAAGGGTTGTAAGGTAATCGGCTTTGCGGGTTCCGACGACAAAGTCGAATACCTGGAGAAAGAGCTGGGATTCGATAAGGCGTTCAACTACAAAACGGTTGATGTGGAAAAAGCCCTCAAGGAGGCAGCACCGAACGGAGTCGACTGTTACTTCGACAATGTGGGCGGGGAGATCAGCAGTATCATCATCAACAATATGAATTATAATGGACGAGTTTCCATCTGCGGAAGTATCAGTGCTTATAATGAGCTCACGACGAATACACCCAAAGCGTCTATATTGCAGCCTGCTATTGTGTCTAAACAATTGAAATTGGAAGGCTTTATTGTTATGCGCTGGCTGGACCGTTGGCAGGAAGCTTTCACTGATCTTGTGAAGTGGATCTCAAGCGGGCAGTTGAAAATTAGGGAACACGTAACCGAAGGCTTCGATAATATCTATGATGCATTTATCGGCATGTTATCTGGAGAGAATACAGGAAAAGCAGTAGTAAAAATATGAGCAACGTATGAGCCGAGAATGTACTGTATTGTAATACGTCATTTTAGGCAAATCAATAGAAATAAATGTCTAAAAAATTCATATTTGTATCACTTATTTATGTTTAATCTGTAAATAAAAACAAGAAAACACAATATGATAGTCATATTTATCGTCTCGCCTTCAGACATTGGTATCTATGTATATACGCATAACCTTGTATAGAGATGTGTAAACCGGTGTTCATGTATATTGTTTAGGCCAATGATTTATAGAAAATCCATTATTCATTAAGCTCGCCATTGGTATCGTGATATTTTTCTATTGCGGTCAAAAGACAAAATTTTATTTAATCTCAAAATAAACTTATTCGTTTGATCGCATAGACAAATAATAAAAACAACGTAGGTATTGTTATTTTAAAACTAGATTTTATTATTATTACAACAAATCTCAACATAAATAAAAGTACTTATAGCTTACAAATGTAGGGGTAATTTCAGCCACTGTTTTTACGAAGTAATAAAAAAGGAAACCTAATTCATAGACAAAGATAAACAGAAAAATAATGCGCTTAGTTTAATTTTTGTTTATATAGATACGAGGAGTAATCGTATTTTACCATCGAATAGTGCCAATTAATGAACGAGATTACAAAAGAAATATTTATTGTCATTCTGTTGCTTAGTGAACAACATATTGGAAAAAATTAAATATGCTTAGAAGTTTGACTTAAACAAGTAAATATTTTTATTTATTTATTAGTTTATTATTATTAATATATAATCCTTAATTTCTAAGCGGGTTCTTACTCTCTCCTATTTTAAATTTTAATATATATTTAAAAAAGATTCTTTACAAAGTTTTAGCAACGAAACTCCCATTATTCAAAATTATAAATATAACCAGTCACATACATTAATTATAACAACAATAAACCCATTTGTATAAAATTGAAATTTTTTAAAGATAAAAAAGTAATTGATTTATATTCATAACTATTTCTCAATGACTTAAGTTACTATTTATATGAATCTATACTCAGTTTAGTTAGAGATTGGGGTTGATGTAAGAAGTTCAGGGTAGTAAAGGTGAAGTTCCTTTTCATAACAATTGTATGTTCTACCTATTGTTTGTTTGTTATTATATGTCTGTATTTATGATAAAAGTATCCCACACTGTTAACACAAAAAACATAATAATTACATTATCCATACAAATTTTAAATTTTATCACTTAATGGAGTTATTGTGAAAGAGTACTAATTATGTTTCTTGAATTGTTACTAAAATAATTTGTACCTACGCAATTAATTTTATATCAATAAAATCATTGTGTAATATATTACTTAATTGAAACTTTCAAGTAACCTCCTTTGATTTCACAAAAATTATCAAGACCTCGATACGTTCCGATAACACATAACACAACGATGTTAATAATATATGTACCTACACATAAAACGGCCAGTCATGTCGTGATACAGATGATAACATTTATGCAAACCGCCTGGACTTCGATACTTACGAAATTTGTATACGACGTATGTATGACTCGACAAGAATGCTAAACGATTCACTCAAAGGCAAAGAATGAAGCGAGTGCCAATGCCGACGATATTTGTAACTAAGTAATCATTTTAACACATATCTACAATAAGAAATAGTTTACACTGTTACAAAAGGCTAGTTTTGCAGAGACACAAATCCACGCACGTGGATCACGATCGACCCAGTCGTCGTACTCATTTGGACTGATTTCGATATAATTAAAATTTCATAACTTTTAACAGACCAAGAATCTCAACAATAGTGAAACTAATTTTTTTTTAATTAAGAATCCGTTCCTCCCGGTTCTCGTCGAATTTATAAAATAAGATTTTCATTAGTATAGAGACTTAAATTAAATCGATTTTGGTGATTATTTGAAAAACGAGAACTCGATTCAAAATTAATTCCAAAAGCAATATCCTCGAAAGTTCGAATATCGATTTCGTTTATTCAAATTATGTATTTATAAATTAAGGAGATTGTAATTCACGAGTTGACTCTTTTAGGGGCCGACTCCTCCGTCTCACTGGCCTTGCGTTTCCTCTTGATGAGGTGTGAAATATCTTGCGCCGGTTGCTGGCTGACGCTGGAGCTAGATCCTACGGCATTGCTCTTCGATGAAGAACCTTCTCCATTTGATGGATAAAGCACTTTCTTTATGATCTGTAAAAATATACGGTAAATATTGTATGTTATATGACAATGCTCTAACCGCTTGGAGCAATAACAACCTTGGTAGTTTTGTTTTTGCTTGTATGATGATGATAGCTATGATGGTGTTGGCTGTACAAATACGAACCTAGATTTGTTACGGTGCTTTCTTCGATAAACCCGCGATATTCAAAATGAGCACAGATGAATTTACAAAGAAAAAAAACAATCTTTTGTTTTTTTACATACACAAACACACACAGACGAACCTCAAAAATAATTATTTTAGGATCTATATTGCTCGAAATATGACAATCATAAATATAATTACCGAAAAATAATTTTTTATTACGTCTTCTGCATCAAGCAAATTATTACTAAACTAGTGGATATATTTCCTTTTTAACCACCAAAACATCTGCGATACTTACCACTACGATTGGTGAATAGCAGTGTTGACCACTTACCACATTTATTTTTTCCTGAATCATATTATACATGGTATGCTTCTATTATATTTTGTACATATTTGTTCGCGCCGATTTGGTGACGTCACACATCAATGGCCATCTACCTCCATTAAAACCACATAGCCATCAATGTATTAGGTTTAGGATTAAAAATAACACACCACGTAAATTGAGTAAATTTATTTCAAAATCATGTAAACAAAATACAAAAATGGCCTTGTGGTTTTTACATTATGTAACACTTATAAAACTTACAAGCTATAAGTCTTGGGAATGCAGGAGATAAGGGTGTTACGTGTAATTATTATAATATTATAATACTACATGGTCATTCTGTAATCTCACAGGTCAAATTCACAACTGACTCCACAGCGACATCATTATAACAGCAAGTATTATGGTTAAACTAACCATTCACTATAACTAAACTTGCCATAATAAGTAGTAATACTTGTTATATCTATACATATAATAAAATTCTAGCTGATCGCTTTCTGTACATGAACGATATATGAGGAAAAACATTATTGGGGGCCTTTAATAATACAATAGAACACAAAACAACAGTTGTTAGAATTTTTGTCTGTTTGTCTGTGCGTTTGTGCGCGCTAATCTCAGAAACGGCTTAACCGATTTCGTTACGGTTTTCACTAATGTATTGCAGGAAGCATCACTGAATATTTAAAGTTCGTTTCACCTCAATCGGTCTATAAATAAATAAGTTATAAATTCATTTAATGTAATGTAGGTAATATTTCTTAGCGTAAGGCGTAGTTTTCCGGAAGCGAAGCGAGGGCAGTTTACTAGTAGTACAATAAGTATAATAAGAAGTACCATGGTTAAATTAACCATTTGTTGTAATTAATTTTGTCATAAACACTAACTTACATACATATCAATTTATTGTGATTAAATTATAATATTACTTAATTAATATCACTGTAAAATCACCTATTAATTTGATCTATGATATTACAAAATCATCATGCGTGTCGCCAGTCTACTATATTCATAATTTAATATCACATTATTAAGACTTTAAGCCAATTAGGAACATTTCTGTCAATACAAATGTCAAATGTCAGTCTATAACAGTATACTGATTACAAAAAATGCAATGTCAGTCTTATTTCATTAATTTTTTTGTTATTTGTGTAGTATAATTAGAATTAATGTTTGTTAAAGCATATTGGAACATACTGTATAAACTATAGTGACAATTAAAAGTAATATTATGTTGATAACTGCTATTTACTACAGAACACCAAACGTTTTCATACAATCAACAGAGAGTTCTGTCAATTATGCAACATGTGTGGGGGAAGACGCATAATCGGATCATGTCCTCAAAACTGTTCAAGACAATGGTATAAATTATTTAAGAAATTAAACTATAAATGGATCCAACATCAAATTTGTCTATATCTATCATCAGTAATTATCATATTGACTTTAATGAACATTATGCTCGTATGTGGAATATAGAACGTGAATAGATTAAATTGATCTCATAATGAAATGCCATCATCATCATGTATCCTGTGATGTAGTGGTGATGAAGTCTAAGATGTTGGATGAACCAACATAACCAGTAAATTATCTGAATGTAACACCCACATCAGTTGGAAAATTAATAAACTTCATTACATAATTTTATTAGTGTTTTAGTCATTTTCATGATAAGATATTGTTTGATACATGTATTCACGACAAAATATATCCATTTAGTGATCGAACTTTGCAGGCACGATAACAGCGACATTGACGATTTTAAATCAGCTTATGATAAGATAGTGAAAAACTGACATACCACGACATATCACGCCAACAGACATAAATATAAAAAAATCACATTTAAATTATAAACCTAGTATTATTAAGTATTATGAGTTCTATGATCATACAAGTTGCACAATTTAACAATATTATTGAAACATAACCTCTTGTTTAGCAGATGACTTATTCGAATATGAATGACAAAGATATACAAATGCTTATTCACCTTTTAAACTACTATATCTAGTGTCAAGCCGTCAAGAACCTCATAAAAATAATCAACCAGAAATGGTTCCTAGAAGTATCTAATTACACATTTCTTGTTCAACGTATTATCATTATTATCATGATAAAGCATAACAAAAATCTTTAACTGTGTACCTGAAATTGATTGACAATAAAGATGTCAGTGTGAAACTTTAGTAGCGCTTTTGTGTAAATTGACCGATCTATGAATCGATTCGAAAAAAATCAACAATTCTGAGAATTTTTATTTCCACCACTTACATGTGAAAAGCGCGCCCTAGTTACGAGTGAATATGTAAATTAAATGTATAGCAAATTTCTATAATAACCTTCTGTTTATTGTATGCCATGTGGGTTCATGAGGCCAGCCAAACCCTCCGAGTGAAGTTCAAAGCTATTAAAATTATATTTTTTAATAGAATCCTGCACCCACATTCTAATAATTTAAAATATAGACAAAAATGAAAAAACAACCAATCTCTTTCTACTGATATGTAAGATCTTCAGGAGTGTTACTACATATTACAAAAGAATGTTAATAAGTACAAAAGAAATACTCAATAATAAGTATTAACGATTATTCCAGGTGCAATCAACTAACTGTAAACGTTAACATATTCTGACATAATTAATCTGTACTTTCCAGATTGTAGGCTACAGTAAACAAAAATAATAAGTTCTTAATCATAGGCAATTAGCAGAGGAAGTGACCGCTCATTGGTCAAACTTTATATAGCGGATGCATTAAGCCTCAGCATTGACCGAACGGCTCTTTTCCTTCAACATCATATCACGGAGCATGTGTCTCGTCTTCTCAACACAGTCACACGGCCTTACCTCAGTCTTATAATCCATCATGTCCTGAATCTTCGCTTGGATCTCCGGCAATAACTCCTTAAGTTCCTTGATCTCAGCTTCGACATCGGTTTGTGTTGTCATCTTTTCCTCGGGTGCACATTTGGGGGTCTCCAAATTCTTGATTCTGGTCTCTAGGATGTTTGCAGCGTTCTTGAAATGCGTGACTGCCTCTTCGAAGTTGGACGCCAGGGAGTTGGCGAGAGCTGTAATATTACATTGCACAATGTTTATCGATGTAGGCAACTGATTATTTCCGTGGCCGGAGAGAATACGTTTACATCTCGACATACACGTTTTGTTTTTTATTCCTATAAAGGTCTTTATGATTACACGGAAAAAATGTATAGTTCGATTTATTCATATTTTTTTACATATCTCCTCCTTTTATAATCTTCGGGGATACTTGGACATCTCAGCACTCGGGGTCATCCATTAGACAAAGTAAAATTTTGTTATTGTTAAATGAAAATAAATGGTATCCATCCGTACTGTATTACAATATTATTAATTTAATTTGGCAAAATAACAAGATCAAGATAAATCCTTGTGCAAAATAATGGCATTTCATACAAACCTTGCTTATGTTACCCTACTACGGGTGAAATTTACAGATATTCTTACTTAGTGGATGTCCATGTTAAAAAAGGTAAAACTTTAGCTTACATTAAATTACTTTCATATTAAGCAACTTTATTTGTAAGGTAGGTAAATGACCAGACGGCACGCGTTACAGTAAATGACATAGACATGATTATTAAATGACACTTATATGAATATGAAATGATCTTATAATTATTTTTGAGAACAGTGACGTCAGCTTCAATGACGTCAGTGTTCGGACTACGTGTATTCATATAGAAATATTGGAAAAATAAAAAAACAAATGAGTAAGTAAATCGTTATTAACAAATTTGGCATTCGATTAGTTTTCACGCGGCCGACTATTTTAAGGGATGTTTAATCAATCCCTTGGGCCGACATTACATTAAAATTAACAATAAATCACTAACTTACCAATTTGGTAGTGAGTCTCGGCGATTCGTCGGTCATCACTTGCATATATTTCTTTTTGGAGCTCCAAACAACTTACTGCAATATGAAAATGCTCAAATTACTCGGAGTATCAACTAAAATTGTCAAAGGTACTTACTTCGGTAGTGTGACGCACGAAACCATGCCATGGCATTTATCCATGAGACGAGAAATAGAGTGATAGGAATAGAGTAGTAGTGTTCAAGATGATTGGGGCCAAAAAAGTGAGGGTGCTTCAGAATTAACGAGGGCTAAAAAAAGTCAAGAAGCTTCAGGGTTAGTGGGGCATAAAAAAGTTACGGTGTTTCAGGATCAAATCATTCTAAAAAAAAAAGTGAATATGCTGCAATAAGTCAAGGTATGAAATATGCTTTTTCAATATGGTTCAAGGTCAGAAATAAGAAAATTCAGCACATGTGGATCATTGACCATCAACAAACTAAACAGGTGACCGCTTAAAACGGGAATAACGGTTAAAGAAATTAATCAGCGTCGTCCATGGATATTCTCGGTATTGAAACTGCTTCTCAAATCGCAACAGGTAAAAATCATTTCAAAGTTGGTTCTGAAAGGGGCGCAGAAGCTAGTCTTAAACGTTTGTTCTTCTTATTGTGTATATCTTATTCGACATATCAATGCAACACACATGTAATTCTAGTACACGATTATATATAAATGTGTTTATGATTTTTTTTTACACGAGTTGTTTCAGACCAGAATGTTTTTCTTGTTATGAATGTATATTAAACCAGGTTGAAGGTATATATGTATTTTTACAGTAACAGCCGGCAAAAACATGGATGTGCCAGCCACACGATGGTAAGTGGTCAATCAATGCCACTCGAGTACATTTCTTTGTAGCTCATGCACTCGGGACGAGATGGGGTTAATTCGATCGTTTAGCATAGGATACTTACGCATATCAACAACAGCCTTATCGTACGTCTCGCTCTCGAGCGCCACCTCCCCGAGAGCTAAATGCACATCTGCTAGAAGTCCACGCACGGTCGCGCAACCAGACTCGGCGCGACGCATAAGAATGCTTCGAGAGAGGTCTGTGCGAAGAATATTACAGTGAACAGTCGTAGATTAGTGGTGTGAACATAGATTCAAAGAGACAGAGAGGATAATTTTAAAATTATGTACGGATTAAAAATTAATTTACATTTGCTTCAGTGAAGTAAATCGTGAGGAATCCAGCATATTGAAATTCTTAATAACATTTGCCAAATCACAATTCCCAATTACAATCTTCCAATTCTGAGTCTAGCGGTGCGATAATATACATAATATGAAAATTAACACACGTGTCGTCCCTTCAATACCAACACACGCATGACATACAGAGCACACAATACAACAAACTACAAGAAACAAACATAATGTAAGAAAAATTTGCAGAACTGTAATTTGCCATATAACTTGTTTAACGCTTGATCACAGCATCATCGGTCGTACCCGTTCCTACTGTAAACCATTGACTCACCAAAAATATAAAACTGGCCGTACTGTGGCGGCCTAGAATACCGTCCCCACTCCCATGCCAGCAGGACAGGGTGTCGTAAGAGGTGACAGAAATCGTAAGAGGCGACAAGTCAGCCTGCTTAGCGGCAGGGTGTCGCGTAAGGTTTTATATTATCAATATTATTATTAAGTTATTAATATAATTACTCTTATTATTATCTTACTGTCTTGTACTAACGAATTGGGAGAGTGTAATGTAAGACATGTATAAATAAATACATAATCTTTTCGTGAAGCCTGTCTGGCTAGCTGACACCCTCCTACTTGCTTTAGTCAGCCGCTAAACGACTCGTCGTGTTTCGGGGGCTTCATAGCCAGTACTTTCTTTCTCGGCCGACAACGCATTAGTGACACCTTTGGTATTATTCATGTCCATGATTGACGGTGACCACTTAATATTAGAAGAGACACCGTTTGTCACCTTCTCACATAAAAAAATTATGTAAACATAGACTTAATCTTAATCATTCATAAATTTACTACAAAATCCTCTATATAATTATATCCAACTTACCCAAATGTTCCCAGGCTAATTGCAAATTGTCAACATCTTCTTCACCATCTGAATTCACCATTGACTCATCATTCACATCACCATTTGATGTTCCCTGTAAAAATTAAATAATTTACACCATAATATAACAAATGCACCTTTGTAAAGTTTGTGTAGGATGGGAAAATTAAGAAAACAAAACAATCATCATTATTCAAAATAGCAACAGCTGTCATTATTCCAAATATCCTTTTAATAAGTCATTTTAATATAAATCAATAAATTCCATTTTCAACTACTTGCAGATTATTCTAAATTTCACACATTTAGAACCGATGATGTTAATAAATTAAATTAAGTTTTCATTTAAATTTGTTTCATAGCTTGTTCTCATAAGATCAATGATTAAGTTTTTGTGTTACAGGTAAATTGAAATTAAATGAAATGTAAAAATTTTAAAAGTGAGTAGAACATTTTTGTGTTGTTTAAGTAGCTGACAAGGAAGAGTTGGAAACATTCAGATTGGCACCAGATAGTAAATGATCACTGCCTCGTGCCACCCATGGGCGTCTGTAACACCAAAGGCAACAATGATGATTTGCTGGCTATGCTATATATAGGTAACTAAAGTAATACTACTGTAAATTTACCAACCGGTTGTTCATCACTTTGATCTGTAGTTGAGCTGGGTACAGGTTGATTGTCTCTCGTACTGAACACTGCTTCACTTTTTACCACTGCTTGAGATGCCTCACCATCGTGCTCTGCTGTAGCCTCATTACTCTCTTCCTCTTCATCCTCTTCTTGGTCTAGAACATTTAAACAGAAAAAAAAATAGGCTGCATAATACTAGTGAAATGCGTCAGTTGAAAATACAGCTGTGTCAATTTTGACTTTTCCATTAATACTGATATTATAAAAAAACAATGCGAATTTTGTGAGTTTGCATGAATGCAGAAGGTAATTCCTAGAAGCTTGTCACCTATTGAAGAATCTTACTATTTAAAATGGTACATTATTCCTGATGGACATAGGTTATAATATCATGTGTATATATAAATTAAGTAGTCATGATGACATTGACTTTGTTTTAGATTTGCTGGTTTTTTTACTTTATTATTTTGATATTAATATGGATTATACCTACATAATATCAATTAAGATTAATAATTGTTCTTCCAAAACAAAGGCAGGGCAGACCGCATCATTAATTATAATTCTTCTGAAGATTTCACGGGGATTCAATCAGAATTTGTGACGTATTGGGGTGGCTTATAATACTCCCCTAATCCCATGCTGGCAGAACAGGGTGTCGTAAGAAGCGACAGAAGCCAGCCTGCTTGGTGGTAGGGCTTCACATATGGATTATATTATCAGTATTATTATAGTCATTAATATTATTACTGATATTATTATCTTTCCATGAAGCCAGTCTAAATAGCTACCACCCTCCTGCTGATGTCAGCTGCCAAACGACTCGTCGTTTTCCGGCTGGGGGCTTGAGAGCCAGTACCTTCTTTCTAACCTTCTTTTCATTTCCTAGCCGACAGCAAATCAGTGATACCTTTGGCCTGTTGATGTTCATGGTCAACGGTGACCACTTACCATCAGGTGGCTCATCTGCTCGTTTGTGGGCTATTCACATAAAAAAAAGGAACAAAGTATTTAAAATGTGTCATTTCCAAAAATTATATTAGAAAAGTTAGTGGTTTCTTTTATGTTACACAATAATTTTTATTAGCTTATATTTTAATATGATATTAAGTAAATAAACTATATAGAGAAATTATTAACATGTTGGTATTAACTACAGTAAAAATTTAATTTTTGACATTAATATATAAACTCGTGAACAAAATTAGAGGAACGCAAAAAAAAGGTTTAATATCTCGTGTTATAATTATCGTGCTGGCCACATACATTAATATACTCTATGAAAATAAAAAAGTTTTGAAATGTTCTTTTTTCGAATTTCATTTGTTTTTCTGTCATTATTGCGTAATATTACGTTCTTTCGTACTGCGAAAAAATTTGTCAACTTTTGAATTTGAATGAAAATTTTGGTTTTGTTTAAATTTTTGCCTTGGCTTCCTTATTTATCGTGTAAAGTGTAAATTGTTACTGCTAATAAACTGAAAATGCCAGACCTAAACGCCACTCAAGTTGCCAGGGCTGTTACTTTAATTGAAACTGGGCACACCTACAAACATGTGGCCCAAACGTTACAAGTATCCAAATCTATGGTACACCGAGTTGTCAAGAGGTATCGGCAGACCGGACAATATACGAGACTCGCAGGACAGGGTCGTAAACGGAAAACTGTGGCGAAAGATGACCGTTTCCTTGTTAACCGGGTGCTCAGGAACAGGACTTTAACTTCTTCTGAGGTAAGAACGGAGCTCCAAGAAGTTCGAGGGGTTACAGTAAGCACAAAAACTGTGAGAAGAAGACTGAAATCGGCCGGAATAAAATCACATGTGCCTCCCAGAGGCCCCCTTCTTACAACATGCCATCGAGTAGCTAGACTTAATTTTGCTCGCAATCACGAAAATTGGAATGACGAAGCTTGGAGTCAGGTTCTATTCACTGATGAATCCAGATTTTGCCTGAAACCAGATGATGGAAGGGTGAAAGTGTGGAGACGCTCAGGAGAGCGTTATGCTCAGTGCAACATCATTGGAAAAGAGGCATATGGTGGAGGGTCAGTTATGGTATGGGGAGGTATTTGTATGGGGGCACGTACGGAACTGCAAGTCATTGAAAATGGATCATTAACAGCAGTACGATATGTAACTGAGATTTTGGAACAAGTTGTAGTGCCATTTGCCCCTTTCATGGGAGACGGATTTGTTTTTATGCATGATAATGCACGACCCCATACTGCGGCCGTGGTTGTTGAATACCTTCGAGACCTTGAAATCAACACTATGGGGTGGCCAGCGCGCTCACCCGACTTAAACCCCATAGAGCATGTCTGGGACAAGCTTGGAAAACAAATAAAGAAAAGAATCCTGTCCCCGCTAATTTGAGAGATCTCAAAAACGCGTTACAAGAAGAATGGACCGCCATCCCTCAAGATTTTATTGATAACTTGATTAGAAGTATGCCAAGAAGACTGGAAGCAGTTCGAAGAGTTAGAGGGGGCAACACTAAGTACTGATTACAGCCCACATTATAGCCTTTTTAAGCATTTATGAATAAAAAATTTTTTTATGTTAAGCATAAAAATGTTTCTTTCCTGTAAATTTTTCTTTTTTTCTGAATTTCGTGAATTTTTATCCTTTAACATTGTTATTTCGACTTTCGCATTTTTAAAATAACGAAAAATAAGCAAAATACAAATTACTATACTTCATTGTCACAAATTTCCATGATATTTTGTTTTACACGCACTTTTTTTTGCGTTCCTCTAATTTTGTCCATGAGTGTATTTAAATATGAAATAATGAAAATCAACCCTACTTTGAAATAACAGTTAAAACACCCAACACATTAATAACAGACTATAAAGTTCATGGGAATTTGACACTTTGACACTTTCTTCATCCTAAATAAGAAATTAAAGTAAATTATTAAGTACCTAATGTGTGTCAGATGGTACAGTTTCACACAGCCCACCAAAACTACCCATCTGTCAAATATTTACTGTTACTTAATCTACATACATTGAATATATATACAAACAGTGAATATATAGAACGACAATATTAATATTTTTGATAAAATATTGTACCTTCATCTTCCTCAGCATCATGACCTGAGTCAGGTATTTTATCTCCTAAGACACCGCTCTCCTCTCTTGCCAACCCTAAAAGAGCTTTGCCATACCTGTTATACAAAATAACATATTTTAAAAGAAAGAACTGTATAGTTCAGGTTCTCCCGCTTCATCATCATTATTTATAATAATGTCATCTCATACTGTCCCACTGCTGGGCTTGGCTCTTCTCTCACAATGAGAGGGGTTAAAGTTGTAGTCCACCGCACTAGTAGGTTTGCAGACTTCACACACCTTTGACAATGCTATGGAAAATTCTCAGGATCATAGGTTTCCTCAATAAATTTTTCTTCACCAAAACAAGTGATACTTAATTTGTAATATGCACGTAATTTTAACAAAAAAAAACAGGTGTATGAAGGAAATTAAGTGAGTCTCCCGTGTGAAAGACCAACATTGAAATCACTAGGCTACCAACCACAGTTGTTTTCACGAATTACAGAGGTGTCCTTTATTATTTATTTATAAGGTATTAGTTATCGGGCTATTCAGTGTATGATGATATTAAAAGTATTATTGGGCCCAACATCTCAAACAACAAAAAGTTGCTGAAATCAAATACTTTTAGGGTATTTTAGTTGTAGTATTAAAGAGCCAGTGGTTCAGCCAATCAGCCAATCAGTGGTTTCCTTGCCTTCTCCTGGGCCACCAACATTTCAATTATACCTCTGGTGTTATATGTTCTTGAGTTAGGATGATCACTTATCATCAGATGATTGACATAAAAAAGTCAATCAAGTTCACTAATGCCTTTGTAGCTTTACAAGTATTTTAATGTTTGTGGTATTAAGAGAAAATTAATAAAGGTATTATAAATACACACTAAAACTAGTCATATAACCCTCACCATAAATGAGCCTCGGCACATTGGTCCGCCGCGTCACCATATTTTTCGGCGAGCATTTCGCAGGCATAGGACAAGGTGTGTGTAGCCGCAGTGTAGTCCCTAACCGCCAGATGCCTGCGGCCAAGTGCCAAAAGCTCAGCGGGGCTCGAGGTAGATACATCAATGGCATCTAACATCTGAAAAAAATAAACCTCGTTGGTCAATGTTTAACACATATGACTATTTAAATTTTACTCACTGCTTCCAAGAACGAGTTCAAAATTGTTAGATTACCGTAAAATATACCTAAAATACCTTACATTGCGTACGGTACTACTGCTTTACCAAAACCAGTAAACCTGCTTCTTGAATTGAAAGTGCGTGTGCAACGTCAAAGTTTATTGCCGCCAACTGTTACGGTGACTTAAAATTTACTGGTATTTTATCTTATTTGCGAACATTACTAAGAGTTTTACTTGAATGTATGAATATTTTTACAGTGTAAATAAGAAGCTCATAAACAGTAGGTAAATCAGCATTAGTTTTACCTATGTTCATGGAAACACGCTTTATAAAACAATAGGCATTACAAACACAACATAATACATACCGTATTTGATTTAAATAATCTTGGTGATATTAACGAGAAACTGAATAATTTTTAATGAAAATAAAATTCTTGCTAAACCGTTATCCGACGTTAAGAGTTCAAATCCCAGGAATTATAAATCTTAAAGTGAAGAATAGGAACAAAGCTATCTATAAAAGTGCGAGGAATACCGTACCTTGGTTTAAAAGATTTGAAGGCGGGCTGTCAATGTCAGATTAGCAAGTATTGCCACTATCAATGTAGGCAGTCAAGACTGTCAAGAGGCACTTTTGTCAATTTGCTACATAGTATAAAAATAAATTCAGTATTTTGGGACTTTCTGTATATGCGGAAAGCGGAACCACGGCAACTATCTGCAAAATTATTTTGCCATTTTAAATGGAAAATGTATTTTAATGCTTGCTATTTAAGATTTCTGTTAAAATGGGTAAAGTAGAATCAGCATGTTGAGATTACGCTTTAACAATTTTGTGCCCATTTAGTAGATATGGATTTTCCCCACGTATGCATCAATTACTGGTAGTTAAGAAAGATTGATAAATTTAGTAAATCTTGATTTTTAGCACGTACTAGCAAATGCAAAAGTTTTACGAGTTATCTTTTTGTGTTGAGTACTTTTTAGAAACCAATATAGGGTACGAGACGTTTTCCGTGTATTTCATTGCTACATAAAATGATAATACATTTAAAATACTCACTTAACTTCAATAAATGACAGATGCGTACAGGATTCGACTGGATTCGAATATAGCCTGTGCAAAAAGCCGACTGTTGAATCACTAAACTACTATTTTATTAATAACTAGCTTCGCTTCAGGAAAACTACGCCTTACATTATTTTAAACTAATTTATAATTGTTTTTATTTATGGATTTATTGCAATGAAACAAACTTTAAGTATTAAGTGACGCTTACTGCAATACATTAGTGAAAACCAGAACGAAATCGGTTAATCCGTTTCTGAGATTAACGGGAATAAACGCACAGACAAATAGACAAAAATTCTAACAATTTTGTGTTCTATTGCGTTAATAAAGGCCCGTAATAATATTTTTTCTCTTATGCGGTTCATGTACAGAAAGCGAACAGTTAGAATTTTATTATTAGTATAGATTATAATCTCTTATTTTATACCTCTAAGAGTTGCAATGTTTTTTTTTTTTCAAACTTAAATGGGACTCTCAAACAAAAAAGGAATTGTCCAAATACATTATTCAATGACGGAGTTGACATGACACCTTCTCCTTTTTTGAAGTCAATTAAAAAAGTTTATTAATCTGACCAAATTAACATAGATTAATTATCGTACTGAGTTACAATGATGTAGCCCAATGGTTTGAACGTACGTCTCCCGCACTGTAGAAGCGAATTCAAATTCTACACGCTTTCCCTGATTTATCAACTTTTGTGTATGTTATAAATTATTATCACTTGCTTCCGAAGGAAAACGTGGTAAGGAAACCACCAGATTATGCAACCTGATAGTCCTCCATAGTGTTCTCAAAGGTCTAAGTCTGTCACCATTCACCACTCTGGCTTCCATCGATATAGTCTACCGACTATAGTCGAGCCTTAACCCCTCTCATATGAAGTTCGGGTCTCCTACCCGAACCCACCAGTGGGGCTTTAATGATGATGATGATATAGCAAGACATTAAAAAATATATATTTATTATTATTTTTGAATTGTATTATTATTAATTATTCATATTATAAAAAACATATATGTAAATAAATAAATCAAGTAAGTTGTAAAATTACAGTGTAGTGATTGAATTGAGTGCCCTGTTTTTAATTATATCATTGCGAAGATAAATTTAAATTACATTTAAATTAAAACTGATATTTACGATTTTCATATTTTATACTGATATTTCGACCAAACTCCGAAAAGCTACGCGGAAACCGGCTATCATGGTATGGTCAGGTTATGCGGAGGAATGAAGAGCATGTTGTACGGAAGGTATTAAGTATGAATGTAGATGGCTATAGAGGTAGAGGAAGGCCAAAGAAGCGATGGATGGATTGTGTGAAGAATGATATGGCTAGAATGGAAGTTACTAGTGAGATGAGTATGGAGGAAAAATACATGCTGCGCCGACCACAAATAAAATTGGAATAAGGGCAGGAGGATAATGATGATTTCGACCAAACCAGATGGATAATTGTGATAATACAAAATCATGCTGCAGCCAGTACAACAACAGACAGCGGAGAGAGACTTAATTTTATGCCATAGAATGATAGATAGGTTAAAGATATTATAAGATTTATAGGAGTCGAGATATTTATTAAGTACTAGCAAATGACCTTGCTTCGCTTCGGAAAAACTATCTTAGGTTAAGAAAAAGCTGGGTTTTTCTCGTTATGATAATTAGAAATAAATGTTTTAATTTGTAACTTTTTATTTATAGACGTATTGCAATGAAAGGAACTTTAAATATTAAGTGACGCTTACTGCATTACGTTAATGAAAACCGTAACGAAATCGGATAAGCCATTTCTGAGATTAGTGCGAACAAACCCACAGATAAAAATTCAAACTATTGTTTTGTGTTCTATTACGTTAATAAAGGCTCCTAATAGTAGTTTTTATCATATATCCTTAACGTACAGAAAGAGATCAGTTAGAATTTTATTAGATATATGTATACAATAACTAATTACCTTCTATTTCTTTATCTTCTACACACAAAAAAACTAACAAAATAATTATGTGTGAAAAATTTGTACAGAGGAACTGCTAATTCCTAGTCAGATTTTTTCCAGTAAGACCTTTTGGTATTGCGCCACAGATTCTTTTACTTAAAAAGCAAAAGCATAATTATAAGCTTTAAAAAGGATATGGATACTCACATTAAATATGCATAATATGAAAAAAAAGAGGTTTAAAATTTCAAATATAAAAGCAAACTTACATTTATACCTGTACATGCCGTAACCCTTAAGCAACTTACAAGTAAAAATATTTTCCGCAATAAACAAAATGAAGATCTTCATTAAGTGTTAATTTATATACATTTTGAGGCGCCGCCTCGCCCGACCCTGTGCACGCAAATGTTTAATTAATTGGCTTGTTAATATGGCCCGTACGTTGTGGCGGCTGTCTACGACGTAGCGGCACGCGTAGTACACCGAGCATTTTGCTACACAACAATATATTTTTAGTAAAGAAGTAAATGCTATGTGTTGTAATGTAAGTAATAAGCGTGCAAAGAATTTTCGGCTTTTATCCTAAAGTGAATAATGATCGGTTAAATTTTACTTTAATTTTAATTTAGGGTTACATGTGTTGCTAGAGTTATTATGACATTTTGAAAAACCTTCTAAACATGAATCTATATCTTTATCTATCAAAGGTTCTGATAAATAATATGAATTTTAAATTACCACCTTTAAAAATGTGTTCTGCATACAATTTTTACAGTATGTCTATAAAATGTTTCAAATGATTGATAATATTCCTATGGAAACATTGAATCTAAATACAGTTACTTACGGTACGATATCAGTTTCCTTTCTCAGTACTAGTTGTTTATTGTAATTATCTAAAGATTGCAAACATGATAAAGTAACTCAAATTATTGAACTTGAATTGACTTTAGTAAGGAAGCATTATATTTGTTAAACATCTTTAAGAGATTACGTACGTACACGTTCGTATCTATATTATTATAATTAAATTATATTTCTAATTCATAGAACTACAGAAATCCATACCTAAAACAATGAGGCTGCTATTTGTAAACATAAGGCCTATGCCTATGTTTTTAAAGTGAAGCGAGGGCTGGTTACTTGTCTATGCTAATATTATAAAGAGTGCGAATTTTCCTGCCTTTTCCCGTGAAACAGCTCGTTTTTTATCTCTCAAATTTTGTAGAGTGATTCTTTTCAGTGTTCTTTTTCCGTGAAATCTTGTTACCAATAGAGGGCAATATCGTACATATTGAAAATAAAAGTAACCACGATGACAATAATTTAAATATTTGACAACAATAACAAAACATTACTCATAATAAAATAATTAAAGAAATTATAAAATAACTGAATAAAAGGTACACGATATTATAAAAGAAGTTTAACAAGGTAATATTTTAAAAGTTACAAAGTATACAAGTACCTAAATATTACATACAAAAGATTGTATGTACCTAAATACTACAATATACATAACACGTTTATATGTAGTTGTATTCGTTCTTTAAAGCATATAAAGGGTTTATACATTCTTGATACTTTTAATCTATTCAAGTAATCAACTTGAAATTTCTTACAAAGCAGTCTTCAATGCAAATAAGAGAATTAGATTCTTAAAAAAATATGATATAACTCAATGAAGAGGTGAAATCGGTAAATAACTAAGAAACACAGATCGCTTAACAAATTTGTGTGCAGCTAAGGGGATGGATGTAACTGCTAATAAACTATTGATATCCTTAAATTGTCCTAAACTGTTTCAACTTACAAGATACTTTATTTTTTATTGTAATTAATTATAGTGCAGCGTGCATATAATGACATACTGAAGGGTATCGACTTTTCCCCCGCCCCGGGTTCAGCGATTGCCCGCCCAATATTACTATAGGGATGTACTTTCAGTGCTGTCGATAAAAAAATCTTAATGTACCTAACATATTTATATAACTTATTGTGAATGTCTTACATTATATTTCAATTATTTATCTACATTCAGTATCGATTATCAACAATATTAGTTGCTGTCTACAAAAAACCAAAGTCAACCTGATACATCTTGTCACAAGTTGTGTGCCTAATACCACTAACCACATAAAATAAATCTATGAAATGCACCCGTTATTCAACAAATAATACTATAACACATTTCTAAAACAACCATATTTTTTTCGGAATTGCGTACATTCCTTTGTACGAACCTGTTCCACGATCGCGAAACGTCCACGTAAACGTAAATTTAACATGACCACAATAAAATAATTAATTTAAACCATGTTTGAATTTTTATAGCCATAGTGGAAGATTAGCGTAAATAAAGGTACAGAAAAAATATGATGTTAATTTAATTACAATTTCATTATAAATTTACAGGTTTTTAAATTGAAATTTAAGTGTTACATATGTATGTATATGTTGTAATGTGGAATAGCTATGGAACATGAGTTATTTGAAAAATTATTTGTCAAGCATGAAATATATCTCAATGATAAAATAATATTACATACATTTGCACAAGATTAATAATCCAATCAGCACTGAAATAGTGTAAACATTAATTAAACTTCCTATCGATATTCCGTCGTCGGCGTCCCCACTCTACATATCGCTTTATTTTCTCTTTTCTATCCAACTAGTCGGTCTGCAACTCTCTGAACGAGAGGTCGTTTGCCGCACACCGGCAGCACCTGGGCGAATTACCACGAGCCAATTCTCCAGTGTCACGCAACGCTACGGGAGCGTCAAAAAGTAAACATTACACACGAGCAATAATGTGACGTAATTGTGAGTGATTCCAAGAACGATTAGGTGGTGATTCGGGTGAAAGTGTAAGTTTTGGTGTTATCATACCTGTATTATTCTAAGTCATAACAAACGATAATGACACTGCCGTTATTTACAAAGCCTTTCGTTCTGTAGAATATTATGGGATTCGATGTCACTTGCTAGGCTCCTGTCGTGGGCAACGTACCAATAATTGCCAAAAGTTATATAAAACATGATTCGTAATAAGCTTTTTAGTAAATAATAGCTCCAAACATATATATATTAGATCATGAAATAATGTTACCTACTGTTTATTAAATGGTACCCACTAATGTAACACACACTTATTTTAAAGAAAAACTTGTAATTAGTATCGAAATCTGAATACTTTTGAGGTGTCATCATCAATAATTTAATAAAAACTATACGTTTATTACAAGGCAGCGGTTTAATCATAATTAATATAATATATGTATATTTGTGTACGTCCATGCCACCTGCAACACAATCCTAGTGCGGGGGTGTGAGTGTGTCAATAAATATTTATAATAAATAGATCATCATTACAATTCTTAACTGTCACACTGTTGGGCGTGTATCTCCCCTCACATTGAGACAGGCTAAGGCTGTTACCCATTCCGCTTTTGATATAATAATGTCACAATTAAAACAATTAACGTCATGGTATGTTGTTTTTTATGGTTAAAAAAGAGACTCTTCGATTATATTGTCTTTTCAGTTGAAAATGTGACCAGCGTGTAACTTTAATCGTCTGGGATTTTGATCGACTATAATACTTCATGAACATTTTTGTATTTGAAGAATGTTCAAAAAATACCAGTTATTTCACACAGGTTCCTGGTTAGGTGTGATTCCTATTCTCCAAACGATCTAAATAAGCATTCGTCTAGCGTATATGGGTTTGGCGGCGAAATCATTGAAAGATGCCCGACTTTAAACGAAGAGTTCGAGTTCCTACCCATTAAATATTCGATGCATATAGGCCTCCGGTTCTGGGAAGCATGACAGCCTCAAATTACGGTTCTTTTTGAAGTTATAATGATCGCTAGGAGCGATCAAGAGAGTAGATGCCTTTGAGATATGCCTTGATGATATGATATGCGAGGAATATAAAGGTCTACATCCATACTTGTGTACAAGCTTATCCTTTAACGGATGAGAAAATGCCATCAGATCCCTGTCTGCCTGGCTCTTTATCAACCATCCAATTAGATTATGACTCTACTTACTGCTTTCTGATCAGATTCTTTATGAAATGGTATATATTTTAACGATCTTAGAAGAGGAAGCTTTATAAAGTCAAGCGTGCAATAAGGTGTTGAAAAGTTAGTTAGCAAAACCATATCCGCTTTCGTAGCTAGTAGTGCATTGATACTGCCGCGGTGTCACAGGTGTGCTTGGAGGGCGATGACAATTTTTCATCACGTTGCTCACCAAATCATTTTCCGGCGATTAAAATTGAAATTAAATAGTTATTATTCCCGTAGGTGAAGCCGGTGGTCGGAGCGACCAGATGTGCAAATTCAGTGCAATCAAGAGCAAGTTAAGGCCACGAAAATTGCTCCCCACGGTAGCCCAGCGCGTGCGTACATCGCCTATCACAAACTGGACGCAGGCATGCAGGCACAGACTGCAACGCCGGCCTCCGAATGCGAGTGTGGCGTGCACCCGTCTGCCTTGTATTTGCTCGCCACCCTCCTTCTTACTACGTAAGTTTTTTCAATCATTACATTTCTATATTAATTATTTTAGCTTTTGTAATCACAAACGGTGCATGCAGGCAACTTGTCTTCTAGCCCTGTAGTGTCTGCTAAAGACTTGAACTAAGTTCGTTCTTGTAATAAAAACCGTTACATGTAAAAATTTGTATTAGTTACTTGTACGTCAGCCGGTGATCAGATGTGCAATTTGTTTAAGCACCTTACGGTTTTTTAATGCGAACATTGCCCAATATTTCTTATGATGACATAATTAATAAATAATTAATAAGGCACTCGTGTCGATTAATGTACCCGTAAACATTGAAACATGCTCATACCAGGATTAATGTGTTTTCGTGTCAAATAATTTTAATTTTAACATCGTCGTTATCCTTGATATATATGTAATGCATCAACCACATTCGAACATAGACCGCCATTCTTTATACACAACCACAAGACATAAAAGAAGATTACACTGCATTGATCAAAAACGTTTAGAAGTAGTAGGTGACCAGTGAAGATGTATATAGTTGAAATATTCAAATTTTGGAGCTTCCCGTTATGCGTGCTAATAAAACACCAGCAAATGAGCATTTTTGATGACATAACGCGTCAAAAACCGATGACGTAACAACTGTCATGATTGGAAAAGAATTTATCCTTGCGATATCGTTCTAATGCGCAGAAACGAGGAATAACAATGAATCGCTAACGTCCATAGATGTTACGATCACTGCAATATCCAATTCTTTTTCCAAACACTAAATTCTGTTATCATTTTAATATCAAAATAATAAACAAAGTCACAGATGAGTTATGTAATGGGCTACAGGCGAAGGTGAAATAATGAGTCGAAACAAAATTTATGACATACTTTTATTATTATTCCACAATGGAATTAAGATTTATGTAAATCAAATTAACCTAAACTGAAATTAGATGAGCCCGGTCCAATATTAGGTACGGGAATGACGGTCGTGGGAACGGAGTACAACACCTCCGCTGGTCAGCTCTTCTGTATTTACGCTTCGCACGTAACAAATGAATACACATCGGATAATGATACGTGAAAATAAATATATGTAGCTATAATTTGAATTGCCGTCAGCTCCTCCATTAGTATATTGTGTCAACATATACTCGAAAATAGAGGTCGAATGACTACTATTCATTGGAATAAAGAAAGAATACCGAGATCTGAGGAAACATACATTTTAGAGATACTTAATGCTATTCATATAATCATATTGCTTGCAACGTATACCAACTGGTAGTTTGCGATATAAATACACTTCTGTGTTTATAGGCAAATATGGTTAGCCTAATCTTTTCGAAGTTACAATAATATTACTTCGAAACTTCAGTCAGCCAAAGTTATGCAATAGTTAAACGTTTGTTAAAAAATGATGAATAATCTGATTGAAACAACAATGGACCTCATATAGATGTTGACGGACCACTTTCAAGAATACCACTCATTCCGACAGATATGACATTCGAGTTCAAACGGCTTCAATTACCATTACGCTTTGTGTTCCAAACGACAATCAATAGAGCGTAAGGACAATATTTGCAAGTGTACGGTATGAAATCAGAAAAAGTAATGCTTCCTTCATTGATAATTTTATATTGCATGTTTTATTCTCGGTAAAGCATCTGATCTTTATGTTTTTGATTTTAAACAAAAAAATGTGCTCTATTTACGAGCTTACAATAAGACTTATTTCAATGAAAACAATTTTTTGTTTCTTTCCTTTCATTATACGGCAACTCACTCCATTCTTTCTTCTATTAATATTAAATTGATTGATGGTTTTTTCTAGTGATCTTCACTAGAATACTGTTACGTGTCAGGATCCGTAGGCTCGAAAAAATGCCACAATAGTTCCGCAGAGACTTTATTTTACTTCACACACACTTCACGATCACAGTTACACTCGTAGATCGCAGGTATTCACTTCGTAGGGAGAGAACTCTTCACTTCGTATCCGAAGACCGAATGCCTTGTGGCCGACCCTGCCCGCTATTTATATCGATTTCCGGGCTTCCAGATCCTTCCACGCCCTTCGTTAAAGTAAACAACAACAACAATAATTCCCGGAAATCGACATAACAATAGCGGGTCAGGTAAACACCCTCATTTCGGCCCTCACGTACGCTAATCTCGCCCATTTTGCCTGAGGCATACGGGCCAGATTGGCCTGAAGTGACCCAGGTAGTTTTTATTAATACCTGGGTTTCTCTTTTATTGCCTCCATTGTTTTTCACCGTAACGGTCGGCCACCCTTCCAGAAACTTCGTAAGCCTGCCGACTTCGAGAAGCTTCGTAACAATACTTTTATTTAGTTCCCTAATAATTTATATCAGACTGAACCACAGCGAAGCGTGGCCAGGTTTAGCAGGTATGTGTATGTAATCTAGTACCTGTTTCTACATATAGGTATACAATAAAGTGGTATTGTCTTGTATTATATTGTAGAAAGTAATTTTTACTCGTAACACATTCAATTAACGAAAAATGTTTTTGCGCGGTCATTGTTCACAGTGTTTGAGCAGCCGTTCCTTTGTTAGGCCTTCCTTCATATACATATACTCGGTTTTTGTTCAACACATTTGCTTTAGAGTGCTAAGATCACCTTTGGTTGGAGTAATCATAGTAAAAACTTCGAATAGAAATTATTCTATAATCTAACATAACATAACACATTAAATAATAATGTGGGGAATATCCTCTGAAACTACAGAAATAATTCATTAAAGACTTGTACTACTAAAAAAGCGCCACTATCCTTCAGTGAGAAATATTTTTAAGTAAAAAATTACCATATTTTTAAATTAAATAGAAGAAATTTTGTATTTATATTTAGCTATTTGATTGATTTGGGCTGACTAAATGGTTGAATAAACTAAATAATAATGTTGTCCCTGTAGCCCAGGACCAGAATAGGGCTACGGTATCCCCTGCCTGTCGTAAGAGGCGACTAAAAAGGGGCTTCCGGGGTCTAGGGCGGCTAGAGTGGGAGTCTGAACCGTCCTGCCAAAGACCCCGGGAAGGGCGTCGGTATGTGTGTCCGCATACCGGCGTAACACCAGAAATTCGGGGATGATCGTCCGCTCATCCTGAGCAGAGCCCGACGGGGCACGCGCTCATAGGACTCCGGTTGTGTTCCGATGGAGATCCCGGAGTCCTATCATAGCACCGAGGAAGGCCACCGGGAGGGGG
>PDGT01000024.1:1591779-1668251 GCA_003671415.1 Megathymus violae | reverse complement strand
TCGTGCGGTAAACATCCTACATAACCCGACGTCGCTCCCACGGCACCGGGTACCTTTTTTGAAGGCTTCCCCCTCGTCAACAAAAAAAAAAGGTACTACAAAAATATTTGACATTAGTTGATCTAAAAAGAATTCAAAACAATTTGTCCTGAAGCGAAATGAGTGTGGAATCGGAGTTGACCAAATTAGAGGACTAAATTTTAAGCAACTTAATTGTCACTATTATTATGAGTTATTATTCGTATATTATGAAAATTAGGTAATTAATTAATTAACCAGTAGCAACTTTTAATAATATACGACTTTAATAATATATATAGACAAGGACGGGCTGTCAACTTATGCCATAGACTATTTCTAACAGCAACTAATGTGTAAAACACATCGAATTGCGAACCACTAACATTTAGCAAAAAGTTTTCGTTTATGTATATAGCCAACAAACGAACAGCCAGGCCGTCTGATGGTATTGAATTGAATTGAAATAATATTTATTCGAAGTTGGTTTTTACAAACACTTTTTGAAACTACGCCATCGCTTCATCAAATCGCTATCCTCAGTGGACCCGGAAAAAGAAGCGACAATAAACTCCCAAGGACATCTGTGACATCCATTACCAATACGGTGATAAGGAAGCGAGAATGGCGTTTATTACTGACTCTCGGACACTGCAACCATCATAAAACCCAATTAAAACCCAATTTCGCCATCATAAAACCCAAAAAAACTAATATAGAATGGTACTTCCGATTGATAATGTCGCGTGGTTGAAATATAACAATAATTTCAATTTCCTATAGAAATTAACTGTAGTGTTTAAGGACAGTACACATACACGGCAGATCCGAACAACGGTAATTTATTGAGTAAAACCTGATTTTAACCTATCTAGATAATTTTATTATTAGTTTACATACAACCCATTAACAACACAGGATTTTTATATGTGTCAATTATAGAAATTGACTTTCACGGCTGGGTAGAGGAGGTTTTTCATGTGTCGTGTATTTTGGATCATACTCGTAGCTTCGTATGTGCGCACAAATTTATGTTTTTATTCGAGTAGAATAAAAACAATTAGCTGTGACAAACAGACTAACACACGAGTTCGAGTTCTGTATCTTCATCGAATTAAACTAAAAAGTTTAATTTACACTAAAAAGATATTGCGGCTCAGGTAAAGTGTATAAAGATTTTATTTATTCTTGAACTAGCTGTACCCTGCGCGCGTTGCTACGCCACCAACTAAAGTAAACAGTGGCGCCATCTATCGAAAATTGGTTGTACCAACTCAGAAACCGTGGGCTCATGCACAACAACTTTGCTAAAGATCATGATATGAACAAATGCATAGTTTACGATTCTATACATACAGACAAACATTCATTTTTATATATATAGATGTGCAATATACTTATTTCTACTTATAGTTGCGGAGATAGGCGTATTGCTGTTGTTTTCGAGCTTAGGTAAAACTGTCGAATAGGTTATAATCTCTGCTATAATGTCTGTCGTTTATTGCTGTAATTATTCAGCTTTGCAAAATTACTTGGAGTATACTTTCAAATGAGATGTAACAGTTTAGTACTTAGGGGTCTAATTACTTGTTTACTTGATTATATTTTGCTGAAATAAAATACATTTATCCCAGCTTCATAACTTCATATAACTTTATCTAACTGAATATAACTAACTGTAGGGGTGGTCCTCCTGCAAAGGAGGCCTCCTCCTCCCACGTTCAGTTCCTAGCCAGAGTAGATATTTATGTGTCAGACAAATGATTATTTTCCATTATTAGTTGTTTGTGATATTTTAAGTGTTGTGTCTTCTGTTTATTTATTTGTTCGTTCATTATTTTTTTTAACGTATAATGTAAGGAAAAATATATAAATTCTACAACCTGACAATTAATTAACCAAAACTGGCTATGCGGTTAATTTATATGCGGTAGAAGTGGGGGCGAGAGGTAATATAAGAAAAAGTCTCTAAAACCCACTTAAAGACCTTGGCCTCTCGCAAAGTGCATTAACTTCCATTTTCGAAGAACTACATATCTAAAGCTGCACTAACAGGTTCCTTCCAAATATGACTAGGCAGGGAGGGCAACACGAACAGTGAAGGTGAGCGTGGATGGGCATCATAAAGACCCCCTTTAAACGTACTCCCGGGTCGCAAGTCCCGCGAACTGCTCGGAGGTTTTCCCTCTGCCACACGATGGACCCGGCACCCGCATGGAATACTAACAAGTTTTTCTCTATATCTAATTGAAGTACCTATGTAGAGTACAATATTGTACTCTAAGAATTTTATTTAATTTCTCCACATTCACAATATGTTCTTGTGCGTGTGTGGCGAACTAATTCATCTCGTGTTTTGCTACCTGTAGCGGTACAAAAAGTTTGATGGTTTGGTTTAAAAATAACTTAACATGTGCAGATGCTTTTTACATTCGCCATTTGTTCACCTCTCTGATGAAAGACCTTTTCGAACGTATAACGACGTAATGATAGAAATAAAAAAATACACCCAAAAGAGTATTAGGATTTTTTTTAATAGCCGATACACGAGCAGACAAGCCACATGATGGTGTGGTCATCTTCGCCAATGGATATTAGTAATATCAAAGGCATCAGTAATGCGTTGTCGGCTAAGAAAGAAGAAAGAAAGAAAAAAGTAGGAAAAAAGACGAGTCCTTGGCGGCTGACTCAAACGAGAGGGTGATAACTAGCCACGCAGGCTTTACAGAAAGATAATAATACCAGTAATAATCATAATGATTTAATAATAATATTGATAACATAATTCTTACGCAAAACCCTAACACCGAGCAGGCTGATTTCTGTCGCCTCTTACGACACCCTGTTCTGCCAGCATGGGATTGCGATCAGTATTCTAGGCTGCCCCTATCGGCTAAAATAAATATATAAGTATGGTATGAATAAATTAATTTAAATTTTCATCTCTCTGATCTCTCTCTCTCTCTGATAATCTCTGATGCTATCAAAAGTTTACTATTTAATATAAAATCGTTACGTCCACTTCTTTATCTTCCCCATTACTGTAGCACAACCCACCTACTGTCAACTAGTCCCAAAATTGTTAACCTTCTTTCATCCACCATAATAAAAATTACACGTTCACCCTTTGGTGCAAGCGATCAAGATAAGTTAAATTTGTTCTTATCACCGGTTCAAATACGTGATTGAGTAATTAAGGCAAAATACATACTTATTCGATTTAGCTCTGTCTCTCTCCGAAGTAATAAAATCGTTATGTTAGGATATGTCCTAACCATGACATTAACAAAAAGCCGTTACCATTTTTTTGTAACAAATATATTAACTTTACAGCAAATCACAAATTGTTTGATGAATCAATATAACATTCGTACGCTTTTGTTGTTACAATAAATTACATCGATTGGGCTAGATGAAAGCCTACATCGACTGATTGGTAGCCAATTGCATTACGGCCAGGGTTACCAATTGAACTTTGCAAAAATACCAAGAAAAAAAAATCCAGGACGAAATATTGTTATTTGCAAGAATACGTCTGCGTAAAACGCATTGAAAAAAAAAAGCAATTGGTAACTGATTACAGCTTAACAACATGTAATATTAAAATAACCGCTTTTTACTACATGTATATGAATGTATATAGGGTACATACACCAAAATAACATTTTTTACAATTTTTGTCTGTCTGTCTGTCTGCCTGTCTGTTTGTTCCGGCTAATCTCTGAAACGGCTGGACCGATTTTGACGGGACTTTCACTGGCAGATATCTGATGTAATAAGGAGTAACTTAGGTTACTTTTATTTCTACTAAATAATTTTTTTCTTAAATTCCACGCGGACGAAGTCGCGGTCAGCAGCTAATTATAGAAATAAAATTAATTACACCACAGATTTTTATTATTTTTGAATTTGTAAATCAACTAATTAATTAGAAACAAAAAACAAAACATATTTATTCCATCATAATAAATTTGTACTTACCGTGACTAACGTTACATTCGGCATTACCAAGAATATAATAAAAATTAAATGTTTCGATGTTACGGTTGCAGTCGCTATTTTGGTCTCACTGTGTAACGTTGCACGTACATATTTTTATTATCAAATTATTATTTCTTGTTGTCGGCAATAATAAACAAATAAACTTAACCTTAACCTACTTATAAACCTTATTATATATATTATTATTATATATCTTATTATATATATTAATAAACCTAATAATAGAGCATCACATCACAAAATAATATAAATCATAAAGTACAAAATAAAACATACAATATAAAATATTAAACCGCGTACGCTCCACATTAATACTTGTGTACGCGACAGTTGTTTAACAGTATTTTATCATGAAACTGGGGGTCCTTGCGAAGGTGAAGCGGTACTTCACACCAAATCAGCTTTTAACCCTGTATAAAGCTATGTGTGGAGTACTGTTGTCACATTTGGGCTGGTGCTGCCATTTGGCATCATTTGGCATTGATGACTTTTGTCATCTATGTATATGCGTTGAACTCAATGGAGAGGCGTGCATAGAGGCTCATTGGTGTCCCAGATTTAGTTGAAACCAATTTGCAAAGCCTTGAGCACAGGCGCAAGGTTGCCAGCTTCTCAGTTTTCTGTTGGGTACATTTTGGAAAGTGTGCGCAGGAATTGTTCGAATTATTTCTCCCATCACCGTTCCTCCATTGAACAACTCGACGTACGGCGGATATCCACCCTTTCGTAGTGAACCTACCACCTGCACGGACGACGCGGTTTGCATCCTCATTTATTATGCGCACTGCAAAGGACTGGAATACTTGCAAAGGCAGTGAATAGGCTATAAGTTAGTGCGTTTACCATCTTAAACTTCATCACCACTTATCATTAGGTGGGATTGTTGTCAAGCATTAACTTATTTTATATAAAAGAAAGTATTTTTCGTCGGCCGTTCTGCGCGGACGCTTGCCGCCACAGAGATCAGACCTGACCCTCGCTTGGTTATGAGCACTCGTCTTTTTGCCAATACAAATATCATAAGCTCTTTTAACATTAATCTAGGTCGTCTAGTCAACGTACTCGACTGCAGTACTCGGAGTGTGCACGTAGTGTGAATAACTACGTATACCTAGAATATTATATTGTACTTACTGGAACCCCATATAGGGTAATTTTTTAACAAGGTCTTACTTTGTTAAGTAGTAAAAAAAGTTCATTTAGTTTTATTAAATTTTAAAAATGTAATAAGTGTATGTGTTCACACGCTTTATTTTTAATTTAATTACAGCATAGTACAGATTTATTGCAGTGAACAAAGTTCATCTTTGTATGACCTTTAGCTTGGGGCTTCCTTCACCACGTTGCCACCTCATTGTCCACAGCTTTAAATATTATTCTTTTTTTCTTATTCTTTTAAATAAGAGCTATTATTTTTCCTTTACATACAAAATTAGTTTATTGAAATTATAATATGTACTGTGGACGCCCTCTAGGTAGGGTCCATAGGTAGGTTAGTAAGTAAGAAATTATGATATTAAAGTTTTTTATATAATAATATTTAGCTGACAAACGAGCAGACGAGCCACCTGATGCTAAGTGGTCACCGTCGCCTATGGACATCAATAAGACCAAAGGTATCATTGATGCGTTGTCGGCCAAAAAATGAGAAAAACGTAAGAAAGAACGTATTGGCTCTCAAGCCCCCAGCTGGAACACGACGAGCCGTTTAGCGGCCGACTCAAGCAGGAGGGCGGTACCTAGCCAGGCAGGCTCCACGGAAAGGTAATAATACCACTAATAATATTAATGACTTAATAAAAATACTGATAACATAATCATTACGCGAAGCCCTACCACCAAGCAAGCTGGCTCGTGTCACCTCGTACGACACCTTTTTCTACCAGCATAGGTTTGGGGGAGTATTCTAGGCCGCCCCAATACGACGTAGCAAATCTTTTTTTCTACCTGCTCGTATTGTTGTTTTCTCCTCTTCGCTTTAATATTGTGTCTCCGTTCCGATAGTGGACACTAACACCAATTGCTTAGGGCTTTTCCCCATGGTGGTCCACTATTGGCGGGGGTGCATCGCAAGCGGTGATTATAACTGTGGTTCTTATGAATTCCACGGTCCAAGATTCGGGGTTTCCAATTCGGGTTTGCAATTAACGGTTTCCAAGAATTGCATTTGTTTTTTTTGCAAACGAAAATAAAGAAAAAAATGAGGGATCCGGACACAGCTAGAACCAGTGGCCATCAACCCTCGCATAAACCAGGGGAGTACGCTGTTACGCTGTAGGCCAGACCCGGCAATCGAACCTTATGACCCATATATATTAATAAATTAATTTCTCGCTATCGGTTGATAAAGGGTATTGTGTTTTTTTACCGCCCAAACGCCCGAAACGCGACAATTACCTATGAATGAAACAGTATCACCCAGAATTTCGTGTTGGTAGCCGCACTGTAAGATATTCTGCGCGGTAGCCAATGTTCACGTGAAGTTCTATCAAACAGTTTAGCGTGTTATCGCTTTACTGCTTATCATAATTAGAATTACAGTTTATAATATAAATATAAATAAAGGAATACGTGATATTTCAAATATACACATTTATAGGCTTTATACTATTCCTACGATTTATTATGAGGAAAAAAAATTTTCTTATTTTTTTTAACATTACTGAGGAAACAAGGTGTTGAGGATTAATTCCTTAAAAATGACACGTCATCACGACTCTGTCAAATGGACATTTTAATCATATTCACGTCATCCACGAAATATATAAAGCATAGCTACACATACATAAATTAGAAAAGTTAATATGATTAAATAAAAACCGAACTACTCATACTGCAGTGGCTTTGTCTTACCGAACACCGAAGTGGTCAAATACCGACTGACTCGATTAAAATCCAACACGTGGCAACCCTGCGCCACGTAAATTGATCACGCTCGTAAAATGGACTTATTGTGGTGGAAAGACTAATCTTGTTTTACAAACTTCCCAATTACAGATATTGTTGTGGGAATTCTATTTCAAATATTCTATAATATTAAGGCTTCTATATAATTTCTTCTTTTTACCATTTATCCGCCCCTAACCTTATTTCTTTTTTCGTTTATCTCCTGTATCCTAAGGTTGTATGGTTGAAATCGCTAATTAGCGGCTTTTTGTGTACCTACAGTGAATCTATTTGGATATTTGTCCGCATCTTCGTATTTCCCTGTATATCTCGTTTAAGAACGAAAATATAAAGAAAATCGCAATATACGTGATAATATTATATTGTTTGTATTGGTCCATTAATTGTATTTCGGTGTGGCTATAAAATGTATTGGATTGAGTTGGGTCGTCCGACGTCGAAGTATATTGATAAATTTATATATTTTAGAGTGAAATGTGGCTTTTGTTATAACGGATATTGATAACTAAATTAATATTAGATTTGTATGTGTGTGAATACATTGCAAATGTCGCGCTACCACAAATACACTATTCCGTAAAGAAGACTAGAACAGTTAACAGTAAACACTTTTGAATATTATAATAATAATAATAATAACAAAAACTAGCATTAAAAGTACATAGGCTAAGAAGGTATAAAAAAACACAACAACGAAAAAATTACAATATTTTATTTAATTCAAATGAAAAAGTATTCTATAGAAACTTAACGAAACAGAACCACAAAACTACAACAGAAAACTTAGAAATACCAACGGTTACACAGTTACAAGAATTTTGGTCCAAAATATGGGAAGAGGAAATACAACATAATGATAAGGCAAAATGGATAACACAAGAAAAATATATGGAATAACATACAAGAAATGAATTTTACTGAGATTACAGAAACAGATATTAAAAACGTCACAACTACTTTAAATAACTGGAAATCGCCTGGAATAGATAAGATACATAACTATTGGTATAAAAAGCTTACCTCTGTACACAAATGCATTGCAAAAAATTTAACGGACATCATCACCGGAAAACAAGATATACCTGAATTTATCGCTACAGGAATAACTTATATGGTACCCAAAACTACAAATTCTCTAGAACCGTCTCAATATAGACCAATCACTTGCCTGCCAACCATATATAAAATTCTCACATCAACAATAGCCAGAAAAATTAATACACATATCGAACATAATCACAGCATGGCCGAAGAACAGAAGGGATGTAGGCGGGGCCACATGGGATGCAAAGAACAATTAATCATAGATTCCACTATTCATAAACATGCCACTACAAAAAATAGAAACTTACATTTTACATACATAGACTATAAAAAAGCCTTTGATACTGTTCCACACTCCTGGCTAATACATATTTTACACATATATAAGATCAATTCGAAAATAATTAATTTTATGCAGAATGTAATGGTTCATTGGAAAACATCGCTACAATTAAATAATTATAACAATAGTATAACAACACGACAAATAACTATTAGGAAAGGTATCTATCAAGGAGATTCCTCGAGTCCCCTGTGGTTCTGCCTTGCTCTAAACATTTTATCAAACATGTTGCATAGCTGCAGTGCCGGATACAATTTTACATCTACACCAGAAAAAACAACAATCTCACACCTTATTTACATGGATGATCTAAAACTATATTCATAAACCCATAAACAAATGAATAAATTACTGAATACAACTAGAGAATTTAGCAAAGGCATAAAAATGGAATTTGGATTAGATAAATGTAAAACGTTACATATAATAAGAGGCAAAATCAGACCCGGAGACCACGAAATAGAGGACAATATTATCATAAGATCATTGGAATTAACTGACATGTATAAATATTTAGGATATAACCAATTAAAAGGACTAAACCACACACAAATCAAACAAACATTGACCACAGAATACAAAAAAAGAATAAATGCTATATGTAGAACACAACTATCGGGAAAATCCACAATAAAAGCATTGAACAATTGTGCTATTCCGATACTAACATATTCATTCGGAGTAATAAAATGGACGAAAACAGACATAGAACAAATCGAAAGAACAATGCGCACTGTATTAACCAAATATAACTATCTACATCCCAAATCTGCCGTAGAAAGACTAACCCTCAATAGATATCATGGAGGTAGGGGCTTAATAGACGTCCACTGCCTCTGGAAAAAATAAATTGATAACCTTAAAACATTCTTTTACACAAAATCCCTTACTAGTAATATACATAAAGCCATATCTCAAAATGACCGTAACCTTACTCCCTTAAACCTATGTGAAAACTTAACTACACCACGTACTGACAATATAGATCATCAATCAAGTAAAATAGATATCTGGAAAAAAAACCCTTCACGGACGACATCCTCATGACCTAGAACAAACTCATATAGATCCAGTAGCTTCTAACAAATGGCTTAAAGTAGGCAACTTATTCCGTGAAACAGAAAGATTTATAATGGCTATACAAGATCAGATAATAAACACAAAAAATTACAGAAAATATATAATTAAAGACTCATCAGTTGCTAGCGATAAATGCCGTAAATGTCACAACCAACCTGAAACTATACAACATATTACCGGAGCATGCACAACACTTACACAGACAGACTACACTTACAGACATAATCAATTAGTAAATATAGTTCACCAAAAACTGGCACTAAAACATAATTTAATACAAAAAACAAACACTCTGTACTATAAATATATTCCCTCAAATCTATTAGAAAATGCTTCACATAAATTATACATGATCGTGCTATACTTACCGATAGGACTATCCACTATAATAGGTCAGACATAACTCTTCAAGATAAAACTAATAAAATCACTTACCTTATAGATATTGCAGTCCCTAATACACATAATTTGCAGAAGACTATAACTGAAAAAATAAACAAATATTTAGAACTCAAAGAAGAAATAGCAAGAATATGGAAGCAAAATAGGGTATATATAGTGCCGATAGTTCTTCCACTACTGGTGTTATACCCAAGCATCTCCACCATAGTCTCAAAGTTATAGACCTAAAAGAAACTCTCTACATAACGCAACAAAAAGCTGCCATTTTAAACACTTGCCGAATACTGAGAAAGTTTCTTCAAATAGATGAAAATGAAATAAACCCCATAGTAGCAATAACTTAAAACACTCTGCATTTACTTGGCTTCAGCCCGTAAATGTGGATAATAAACCAGCCCTAGAAGCTGAGGAAAACAAAAGGAATAATAATAATAATAATAATAATAATAATACCTCTTTAACTGGACAACGTAAACGCCACCCTCGATCTTGCATACAAAGACTTACTCTACCACGCGAGGAAGGAGGTAGAGGGATCATCGATATAAATAATTTACATAATAAATAAATCACTTCACTTAGGTCTTATTTCCATAATCAAGCTGAACAATCGATACTACAAAAAACAATAGTACACACGGACAAACGATTGACCCCACTCAATTTACATGACAAAAGTACACAAACAAATGAGCAGTTAACAAACGACAAAGAAAAGTTTGGCGCCTGGGAGCATAAATCCCTTCACGGAAGATATCGTCAGGATCTCCTGCAGCCACATGTCGACAAGAAAGCGAAAGACGCTTGGCTGCGATATGGAGAACTGTTTCCCGAAACGGAGGGATTTATGACAGCAATACAGGATCAAGTCATCGAAACACGTAACTACCAAACATTTATCTGTCACATACCCACACAATCCGACACCTGCCGACGCTGCCATAATGCCTCTGAAACCATCCAGCACATAACAGGAGCCTGCAAGGCTATTGCTCAGACGGACTATAAACATCGGCATGATAAAGTTTCTGCAATAATCCACCAGCATCTAGCCTTCAAACATAAACTAATTAACCAAAATCAGCCGTACTATAAGTACACACCGGAAACAATATTGGAAAACAAAAACTACAAAATATATCGGGACAGAACCATAATAACAGACAAAACGATTCACTTTAACAGACCTGACATAACAATATTGGATAAAAACAAAAAAAATTGCGTACCTTGTACACATAGCAGTATGTAACACACATAATTTACTTAACACCCACACCGAAAAGTTAGCTAAATACACAGATCTCCAAATAGAACTGAAGTCTCAGTGGAGAGTTAATAGTGTTAAAACTGTCCCAATTATTGTTTCTTCCACTGGTGTTATCCCTAAAACCCTACACACCAGCCTCCACACATTAGATATCCACACATCCATAGTTGCACTAATGCAAAAAGCCGTTATATTAAACACCCGCCGAATAGTACGAAAGTTCCTTTCATTGGATTAGTCGTATCAATAAGCACTTGGCTTCGGCCCGTGCAAGAGTCACCTCTTAGGAGAGATAAATCTTTTATAAAAATAATAATGATAATATAGGGTAACCTGTGTGACAGATCTCCAGGCCCTCGTCCCATAGCTATTGGAGGTGATAGAACTAAGTATGCAATTATATAAAGGCACTTAAAATTATGAGGTATAATTATGCTGAAGAATATTTAGAATTGTAACAATATTGGTATTGTTGTATTGTTATTGACTAAAAACCTTAACAGCCATCTTGGATCATCGTTCTTAGTAACCGTTTGTAGTTACTTTTTTCATAAATTGATACTACTGATATATTAATACTGACATAGATAACAGTTTTCAGGCGGCGAAACTTCGCTCTGTTGAATTAATATTTTTACTCTTCCGCTATCGTATATTCACCCTAATATTGCTTTCATCACACCTATACGACCGCTCTAGCCCACAGGTCGTAAATACTTGTAGGATTGCAATATCGTAGTGCTTCATTTTGAGTAGTTTATAACAGGGACGTTATAAAACTCCGTAACCGTAACCGAAACTATCGGATATCCCAAATAAACATATGTCCGTAACCGAATCCCAGAATAAAGTTTCGGAAAGTTCCAGATAGCTACAGAGTCTAAATAAAAAAAGTTCTAAATAAAAGACAGTTTTTATTATTTAATTTTTAAGGCTGTAGTTTTTTTCTATGATTATAATACTACAAACTAACTAGAAATAAAGTTAAACTGTTACCTTGTAAAAAATTATATTTTTTTTCAGGTCGCAAATCATCCGTGACCGAAATTATCCTAAACAATCGGATAATCCGAAATAATTTGCTAGTCGTAAACATAACCGAAACCGGTAAAATATTCGTAAATCCGTATCGATATCCAAAATTTCATATCCATAACCTCCCTAGTACATATAGTACTGTAAAATATAGTTACAGTACTAAACATCGACACGATTTACTCGTAAATCTTTAACCGTTGTAGTCGGTAGGGCAAGCTCTCTAGATATTATTAGATAAAGCGTTGAAATATTCTAAACCTGAAAGAATAATTCAAGAACCCTTCAATACATTAAAAAAAATTTAGGAACATCATAGAACAGATATAGCATAAAAATGTAATTTTTTAAACAGTTTATTTATTACAATTAAGAGAACGATTTCAAATCTGTAAAAGTTGTTCCCTTGGCTTTCAAATTACTTTGTCTGCGAAGCTCTCAATCGTCTGCTAGGAGGCGTTAACGCCTTATTTAAAGGAAAAAAGGAATATGCAATATTCTTAAGGGAAAATAAATTGTGCATATAGTAAATTATTAGCATAGATAAGGTTTAATTTAAAGCTAGGTTTATTTTAAGAGAGTAGGGTAATTAAACTGTGTATATATCTATCGCAGAATAACATGTTCGACTTTTAGTGATAATTGTCACATACCATATCCGTACTACATCGCAGCTACATGCGACGTATGTAAACTCGTCGTGGCTGTGATGTGATCGTTATTGTCCACAACTATGACGTATATGTAACAGTCAGGGTGTGTAAATAAAATTATTGTGTTTCCCTACAAATTTTGCGTCCAACCACATTACATGTGTGAAGTGAATGTGTTAAGACTGAATAAATTAAACAGGATAATTAACAAACTATAAATTTGTTTTGTACGTTATTAAAGCTTATTATATCCTAACGAAGTCGTTTGTGGAATTTAATTTACGTAAGATGTTTATGTTCATAAATTACTTTTCGGCAGCGTAGACTCAATTAAGCTGAGATTTAATCCAATATGGCCCATGGCTCCAATAAACACAAGATTGAGTGTTCTGGCGTGCGTGACTTAAAAAAATATGTTAGCTGACCGTTTTTTCTTCCTTGCGAAAATATGTTGTCTCATCTTTTTATGTAATATTTTTTCTATTTTCTTTCTATAATAATTTATGCTGAGTTTAAATATAGGACTATTGTAACACTAACAATATGTCGTGGTGCTCTAGTGTTGTGATGAACGGAGTTGTCCAATGTTGAGCGAATTGGTAGTGATCGTAGGAGGCTGCTACCTTTGGTTTCAATCCATTGTTGCAGAACACTAATCTCTCCTTATAAGTGTGAAGAACCGCTCTGCTCCACTGCTGCACTGCGGTTTGATGGCTTCCCACCTACATTTCTTAATGACTGCTATCGGAACATTATAAGTGATGTGTCACGATTGCAACTTCACATGTAAGCAGAATGCTGAATAATCTTTTAGATTTGAAATTCATACTGTCTCATTTATATTCTATCCGTTCATTGCAACAATACCTCACCTGTGTGTGTGCAGCCATTGCTCTCTGTCGATGACCTAGCAAAGGGGATTGGTGAAAATCGAAGAGTTATATCTTATTCTAATGCCACTTTGCGGATCACGTCCTTTATGCAGAGGTTGGAAACATTATTCTAAACACGCTCTCCGCGCTCGACGACTAATGTATTATCATTTCGTTAATCTAGGTTTTACCTTTTTACGTGGTAAAGTTGTTCGATTTTGGGGTACTGTAAACAAAATACTTCGAGAAACTGACTTCGTTCATGAATGACTTTTAACATGCTCTACGAATAATGTAATGATGACATTTTATTCATCGATGCAGAACACGAATGGTTTATTAGTAGCCACTTACAGATAATCACATCCTTATGGCTACATGATGAAATTCACACGGTAATACCAAATTATTTATGTTTTAAATCGTCACATTATTTACTTGTAGAAGAACTAGAAGAAGAAGAAGGCAGAAAAGGCATAATTAAAAATCTTTTACCAATTTCATAGTCTTGAATAATAATATCGAGTTTCCAATAGATTCTAAAAGAGTCTAGGGCATCATAATGATAGTGAGCGACGAAACTTTTCATCCGTCTAAATGCAAACTTTATCGTGGTAAAACTTGTAAAATTTATGATGATATCAATAAAGTATCAAGGTGCAATATACGTGTAGATCTAAATAGCGAGCAGTTGACAATAGACTAACTCCTTTGATAACCAACCTTTGAAACTTTGAATAGATTATCGTGAGAATTATAGACTGTAAATGGAATCCATTTTTTAGGACCAAGTTAACCATCCCTTGTCTTCCCTGGACAACAACAGCAATATACAAGGCAGTGGTGTTATTATAACACAGACAGCTAAACTTACAACACGCACCAAGCTCTCACAAAGCACAATTAAACATATTTTTGTTTGTTTTCCTTGCGTGATCACTACATCCAATTTGTGTATCATCATACCACACGCATACGGGGAATCGTAGCATGGAGTGTGAACGTGTGAGCGTTTATTATTAAAACATTGTAATATCCTATAATCCACAAATGTTTCTGCGATAACACAGAGTAAGAAATCAATTCGCATTCTGTTTAACTGCATTGCGCTAGCATGTAGCAAAAGCGCGCAATAAGTTGGACTTTTAGTACCTACTGGCTTGGTTCGAAGTGCTACAGGGCTATATGGGTGCAACATTTGAATGAAAATATATACCATTTGGAAACTCCTATAAATACCTAGTATTTTTATTACAGCTTATGATATGATTTGTGTATACCTATATGTACTAACAAAAATTAGTAACGGAGCCAAAATTGTACGTAAGGTTTTTTTTTAATTTTTTTAAGTAGGCAAACTTTGTATGTAGAGGACAAAATATTATTTTGTTTGTCTATGACCAATGTACTGGACACCGAACCCAGACTTGAGAGTTTTATTGATTGTAATGAAGTAGAACTACTAGAGCATATAATTATTCCACGTAGGGAATTAAGTTAAGGGAATTAACTTAAGTGGACTTTACGAGTAGCCTTCATAGTTTTACTGTAAATGAACTGTCGCAGGCCAATGGCCGCCAAGTAGCACCTTGACACACCCAAGCCGTAACATTGTGGGCAAACGGCCTCGTATTTTAGATCTTAGATGTTCACTAAAGCTCCGACTATGCGTGGCATTGAAATCATCATAAATTACAAAGTATCCCTACATACAGTATAAACAGTAGTTGTCTGTCTTAAACTCGTTTATCTCAAATTACCTGTATTACCTAAGTCTACAAGAATTTTTATACCGTTTATATGAATAGATATTCACGAGAATGAGGTTATTGGAAATAAAGTGAAAAACTTATAAAGCGCCTGATAGTGAGAAACATATTTAACAATTGTTCTGGTTATGGTTAATGTTTGTGAACGTGATTATAATTTACGACACAAAACGAGTTACAAGGATTATCCAAATAAATACATTTTCCTCCTATAAAGAGAGCTTTTAGCATTAAGTCCGGCTTTTATACCACATTGTATTACGTATAATAAAGTTTAAATAAATAAAAATAACCTTTATAACTAACTATAAATGGAGTTGGATATCTGTGAAAAAAATAAAATAATAAAATAAAATAATTTAATATTTTATTTTTTTATTATTAATTTATTAATTTAATTATTTGTTCACCCTTCTCAATTACCTAAAATATATACCTATCATAGTTTGTTGTACATATTTGAATAAAGAATACGGTTAAAACTTTGACCATGGTGCCAAATACCGGATCGTAAATTCGTAATGTACTTATGAACAATGTCACAACAAAACAAACTTAGCATTGTGTGTGTGTGTGCAATTAGTCAAGTAAATTAGCACACGAGCATTACATTCCTGTTGGGCGATTCACTAACCCGGCTTATCACCGTATTATAAGGATATCGTAAATATTCACTTAACAAAAGATTTTCGAAAATTCATCCACGTGAGCAGTTACAAAACTCTATCTTTTTTTATTGTGGTAACATTGGCAGCTGTTCAATTTACGTAGTTATCATTTCAAACAATACTAAACCGTACCTGCCTGACACCTATTGTACAGTGTGTATTATACCTGATATGTAAGCACTCGTGTCTGCGGCGTCATTCGCGTCTTTACATGAATTGAGTTATTACATTTTGGAAATCAGTCTCCTATTTCTTACGTAATATGAATTAAATTCTATTCTCTCTTTCTTATATAAATAATTAAAGCTCTCAAAGTAACTCCGGGCAATTGGGAATTCGATATTTGTGCATTTTATATGTGTATGACCTTCGAACAATGAGTTGGGTCGTTGATCCCTTCACTGCTTCGCGATGGAAAAGTGTGGTAGACTGTCGTCTATGTCCCCACTATTATGTCCCGAGCGCTCCAGTGGCCCATTGATCCGTTGAAGCAATGTACTTAGAACGCCGAAACCAAGAACGTGTAATAAACTAGATGTAAATTTGACTCATCAATCATTAGTATCTGTTAAGTGTCAACTGTCCAGAGCTTTTACCCGTTACCGTATTTTCGCCGCGACCATGATCCATGAAATATCGGTATTAAATACAAAAATCGTTAATCATTACTTAAAATGGATAACGTCCGTAATTAATTTAATTTTTAAAATCAACATAGTCATTCCGGTGTATTTTCACAGTGAGTTAACACCACACGTTTCAGCTAAAGAGTTTCTCTCCTATATGTACTGTATAATAATAAACACTGGTAACTCGTTAGCTTTATATAATTATTAAACTTTCGGACTCCGTCTTTTGAATGTCGGTGAAATGTAATTATAAATTTGTTACTTAATGGAGCAACTTGGGGTCTTAGTAACTACGTAAATAGAACAATATTAGATTACGGACGTCTTGTATGTAGGTATGTCTTTTACCCAGATCAATAGTCCATGATTGAGTAAATAACTATGTCTATTTAAAGAATAATAACTAATTCACCAAGGATTTACCGGAACTAGTTATAATAAAAGCTAAAACTGTTCATTATATCTATGAAAAAAAGTTCTAGCTGGGAAATACTCAATTTTTCCAAAAAAAAATATTCGTTGATTTGAAAAAACAACCTGTTACATTGCACAGTCTGATAGTGTCGCAAACAAGGATCAAATTCGGGGAAGTAATGTCATCCCCACGACAAAGTATAGCATTCTAGATATTGTATATCAAAACCACACACCATTAATCAGTCTACCATCTGTTAACCAGTCACTTTAGCTCATACACTTTGGACGCAAAAAATCATACCAACTATTAAACAAATACTCACACCCAACGTTGATTCCCTGTATTACAGATGGTATGGACATACGCACAAATAAGCTATGACGAAAAACCACCGCACGATAACGTACATTTTATCTGTCATATAAATCCCTCTCTATTATGGCAATAAGTTACTCAGAAACCGCTAGATAACTTTTGAAGAGCTATCGAAGGATACCTCAACTGACAATGAGCATTAAAGTTTTTAACCGTAATCCAATCCGTAATTCAATATATATTCGTAATTTTATTCCTTCGTTTTATAGGGATCAAGAGTAAGATCATAAAGTAGAGACCGGCAGATGGACATGATGAAACTATAATAATTCCTTTTTGTACCGTTAGGCTCCGTATTCCTAATTATTCTTTTAGAATAAACAGCAATATAAATTATTGTCATAAAAGCTTGTTGTTGTGAGTCACCTTAGTAGAGATACGTCGAAGCCCTATAAGGAAATCCATAACATTAGTAAAATCTCCTCAACCACATACTTACGGTAGATTATAGCAGCGGTTACCTAGCTATGAATATTACTTTCTAGTCATACACTGATTATATTACTGCGTATGGAACGGGTCATTGAACAAAGAAAATGACACCGATTCATCGGTGCTAAAACGCTAAAGGAGACCAACACGAACTCAGTGACTTATTGATTTTGTTCGCGAGCAGACGTTGTTTTGTATTGTCAAAATGACGAGTTGTGTAGTTAAAAAGTGCCCCAATTCTGATAAACAAATAACAAAAACAAGATGGAATTTCTTTATATAAAAAAAAGAGTATTACTTGTTAAACTTATATTTTTAGCATTTTAAATAAATATTATAATTTACGGCTGTCAATTAAATAACCTGCGAAGTCGTCTAATTAGTACGTATAAACATTATCAATACATTTAAACCGTTTTAGGTTGCCCGCATTTCATACGTCGAGTAACTTAATGACTAAAGTACAAACAAGTTCGTTTGTGGTCCAGGGTAATTTATAAGTATTCTAACAAATGGCGCTGATTGTTTGGTAGCTAATCAATAAAAAATATTTACTGGCACGGACATATATATATATATTCATTTATTTTTCTAGCCGTGTACTCGTGTAATATTTTATAAAATGACCGCTACGATACAACACGAGGAGTAACACTTGTAACAGAATATGTTGGTTGGTATGTGTATGTTACATGCCTTACTATTGGCTTAAACCAGTTGTAATTGTGTACCCATGTATGTGTAAATTGGATTTTGAACCATGGCGGTAAAATATCCGCAGTTATTTATCCCTCTCAAATGTAGGGTAGTACTATATTACTTGTAGTTCAAGGTAGTTATGGTCGAACCTATGTATGTATGTGATGAGCTGATATAATTAGCGTGTGACTATCGCTGTTCTTTACGTAGTAAGGAAATCTTTGGTATTTATATCGATGACGTATGACTATCCCATAGCCCAGTTGGTAGTGACCCTGCCTGCCGAGCGAGGGGTCCCTGGTTCGATTCCCGACCAGGGCAGACATTTATGTGAGAGATAAATATGTGTTCTCGGTTCATGGGTGTTTGCAATGTCATATTTGTGTATGTCCATGCCACCCTCAATCCTAGTACAGGAATCTATCAGGAATAGTACAGGAATCAGGAAATCCTAGTACACAAGGAATCCTAGTACAGGGGTGTGAGTGTGTAAACGTTTACGTTTATTTAAAAAGTAGTACCATTTCTTATATGTATGTATAACGTAATTAAAGATAATCAGAATTATTTTATTTTATTTAGCATACATGTGGCACGTTGATTCGAAAAGGGTCTGAAAAATCAGGCGTGATAGATACAAAGACAGGCCGAATCCATTTTTATAGGATGCACGGAATCATAAAATAAGTTTCATATATTTCAAAAGGACATTTGGGTACATGCGAACACATAAAAATTTCAAATCATACGCACCATTATCATAGCTTCATTAATTTTATTTTATTTTTATCGCCGTAGAATAACAATTTTTATGTTACTATAGCCAACTATGTACATAAAACAAGCTTTTCGAGATAACTTGTAAAATTATATTCTGTAAATCAAACTTTTCTAAATTAATTGTATGTCTGGAAACTCGTTCGCGAAAACAATATTTCAAGAGCACTTTCTCGAGAGAAGTGGTGTCAAGTAGGTAGACACTCGACAAACACCTCGATATAAATTTTCTTAGTTGATAAAATATGGCTGTAAGCGATATAACGGTTACGAGAAAAATCCATTAATAGAATGTACATCCTGCATTTTACTCATCTGACACAAACATAAAATTATTAAGTACGAGTGTAACCATATGCTACAGGTATATATGCTTCCACATAGCGGTTCGATATAATTAAATTTACTTAACTAGATCCAACGTAAATTGTCCTGTAACTTTTATCCATATATATAAAAATTAATGTTTGTCTGTATGTCCTTCATAGAATCGTAAACTATGCATTTGATCATGTGATGATCTTTAGCAAAGTTGTTGTGCATGAGCCCACGAAGGTTTCTGAGTTGGTACGACCAATTTTCGACAGCTGGCGCCACTGTCATTCCAATAAATTTCATATTTTGCCATGAACTTAAAATGAATTGAACATCTGTGTAATGTATTTCCTTCAAATTTATTTTAGTTGGTGGCGTAGCAACGCGCGCAAGGTACAGCTAGTAAATAAATAAACGTTCACACACTCTCATCCGCGCTGTGGATTCGCATTGGATGTGGATTGGATGTGTAGGATTCGCTGTGTTGCGGGTGACATGGACATACAAATAGAACACCCATCCATCCTCCTGCTTGAGGCAGCCGCCAAATGACTCGTCGTTTTCCGTAGGATTGAGAGTCAGTACTTTCTTTCTTACCATCTTTTCATTTCCTGGCCGACAACGCAACAGTAATACCTTTGGTCTTGCTGATGTCCATGGGTGACGTTGACCATTTATCATCAGGTGGCGCGTCTGCTTTTTTGTCGACTGTTAATATAAAAAAACTTTTGACTAGGATTTGATCATAACATAATTATCAAGACTATTTTTAATGCAAATTTTAAAAGTTTTGTCTACTTACTGCTTCTAGTACTGATACTCACGCAGAAAGATTTGTGGAAAATAGTTAAATATTTTGGTTAACGAGTTATAATTTATTTTAATAATATGATTTAAAATATGATCAGGATTAAACTGCGTGGTATAGAGACCAAAAATGTCCTAAAGAAAATACCGTTTGCTATAGCCTCTACGCTCTACCATTATTCAACAAAGTCCACTACGAGCACGGGAGGTTAACTTGGGTTGAAGTCTAAGTAAAAGCCCTTACCTTATTTTTCTTTTACCCTGACACTTCATTCTTCTTAAAACCTAAAATAAACAATCAGTTCAGTAGAGGAATTCAGTAGAGGTTCTCACTGCCGGAAGAATGGAAAAAGTAGAAGTGTCAGAGGTGGACAGGAAAAAGTGGTCGAGGCACATAAAACTTTGTATTCTTTTAGTTACATTTGATTTGATTTTGTAAATTTTTTAGAGAACCTAACGTACCTACTATGTCTGTAATAAAAGAGATTTAAATATGTGACTGAAGAGAGCACATAAGAACAATTTTCATATGTAAAAGTGTAAATTTTTCGTTAAACAATATTCGTCTTGTCTAGTTTATCGCTTTAATATTTAAATGATTTTATCTGTAGTTTTAGCGCATTTTGTTATAGTTCGGATCTATCAACCTCATAAAATAGTCTGAGAAAAGGTCAAGTACATTTTCTCGTCGATTTGGCCATACAACTAAACATATTATCCAACGGTAATAAAGTCAAATACTGTTTTCATTGGGTAGGTTAAAAGAAAAGTTGGCAACGAATATCTTGATTTACGGGTATGTACTCCTTTGTTACTTTGAACTAAGCAATACCAACTGAATAAAACAGATTTCCGAACTCCTTATGATGGCATAACATAACCGGGTCCCCCGCTGCCATCTGGGATGATTTTAATGTTCTGGGCGTCCGTAGGCAGCAGTGACCGTCAGGTGGAATTTCCGTTAATATGTATGTCGGCTATTTGCATTAAAAATAAATCATATATGCTAACCAAATCGAATTTATCGGTATTCACACACCGGTGACGTGTGTTTAGGTATGCAATTTGCCCTATGATGTTTTCCGTGCAAACAACAATTAATTTTAAATTAACAAAGAACTTTCGAAACATTTGATGCATATTAGATTAGAATGTGAATTAATGAAAGCTACAATCATCGTTGTTTATCATATATGATAACTATAATACACTCGCGTGCATCCGAATCGACTCACCTCTACAAAATGCATAAATGGTGTAATATATTTTTAAAGAATAAAGGAAATATAGGTGTATATATATTTTTTGAAAGCTTATTTCATAGGCTTTAAAATGATACCATAATCTCAAGAATCTGTGCAATATTTTCGAATTTATTCGAATTCAATTCACAAGGTAACAAAAATTTAATTAGTGAAAAAAACAAAGGATAATTAAAATTGAATGAAAACAAAAAGTTATGATAAAATTATTAAATCAATAATTAGTGTTGCCCCCCCCTAGCCTTAATAACAGCTCTAAGATGGTTCCCCATCGACCTGATAACCCTTACTACCAGATCTTGAAGGAGAGCCTCCCACTCCTCTTCGAGCACTGTCTTTAGCTCTACAATGTCTGCAGGCGCTGGATTTCTGGTCCGCACTCTGCGTTTTAGCTCGTCCCATATGTATTCAATAGGATTGAGATCAGGGCTGAGTGGCGGCCAGTCCATGGTCTCAATACCAATTTTGTCCAGTAACTGACGTGTGATGCGTGCTGTATGGCAGCGGGCATTATCGTACATAAGAAGGAAGCCATCTCCTATGAAGCCTTCATAGGGAAAGACGTGTTCAAGGAGAACGTCTTCCACATATCGATCTGCAGTCAGACCGCCTCCTCGGCCTCCACTAGGGATGAAAACAAGAGCTGTTTTTCCTTCGACAGAAATGCCCGCCCACATCATACACGAACCACCACCATAGGACACTGTTCCGGCGAAACAACATTGCGAAAATCGCTCGCTTGGACGCCGGTAGACTCGAGCTCTCCTGTTGCTGCCATGCAGACACGCTCTGCACTCGTCAGTGAACAGGAGCGATCGCCATTGTTCAGCCGTCCAACCGATGTGTTCGCGAGCAAATGCAAGGCGAGCTCGGTGGGCTGTAGTCAATTTGGGGCCTCTGGCAGGCCGTTTTGGAGTCAGGTTGGCATCTTTGAGACGTTTTCTAACCATCCATTGACTGACAGCGACTCCTCGAACCTCTCTCAGCCGCTGCTGTACAGCAACACCGGTGAGATGGCGATTTCTGAGACTTGTAGAGACGATAAAACGGTCGTCTCTCTCAGAAGTATGCCGCCGCCGACTGTTATCTGGCCTCCTAGAGTAAGAATTTGTCTCTTGGAACCTTCTGTATACCCTGGATACAGCAGATTGGCTCAGATTTAGTCGACGAGCGACTTCTCGCTGGCTAAAGCCCTGTTGTACCAAAAGGACAACTTGGGCGACTTCTTCTGGTCTTGTATCCATAGTGGCGGCGAACTGGTAATCGTATCTTGCGGAAATGTGTTCAGGTCAACTTCTGATAAGCGACTGATAAGGGTGCGTTGCTTACGGGAGTTAATATAGGGGGTGGCACAGCGCAACTCGTTAGTACTGCAAGCAGTAAATTTTACGCACTTACGTTCATGCCACGATATTTTCCAAAGTGGTGATTGGATTAAAATGATAAATATGTTAATTTAAAGATAAAAGAATAAGCTTTAATAAAAAAATACCTTTTATAAACTTTTTTTTTTTTTTCAATAAAAACACACTGTTTGTCTATTTTGTATGGGTGAGTCGATTCGATTGCACGCGAGTGTAGTAAGTAGTTAAACCTTTCGTGAAGCTGAATCTATACATTTTTTTTAATTTAATGCAGATAAGCCAAAAACATATATAAATATACTTATAGATGCCATTTTTTTTGTACTGTATTAAACATAATTCATTGATTAAGTTGGCACTTCGCATATTTTTTACTTATTTTATAGGTCACCTTAAGACACATTCCGGGAAATGGATCTTTTATTTCGTAGTAGTAAATAAAAATTTGTAGGTATAAATATTATAATTTAACAATTACAACTATAAATAATTTCGTTTTTATTTCACTAAAACGAAACCAATATTTTAATCTTATTTTGAAGGTTAACAGGCGATAATAATTTGCATACTGCCGATGTCGGGATAATCGTAAATTTTATGAAACTGCTGGCAAAAATAAATTGAAAGTGCTTTGAGTGTCGGTACTAAATATAAATCCAAGGAATAAGTTTCGTGAAGCTGAGCGAAGGTGATTACTAGTATTTTATATTATTATCATTGGTTCGAGTTAAAGACAGACACAGAAGCCATTAGATGAACACTGCTAACTGTTTTGCGGAAATAGTCATTCTTAGCAATACTAGAATTTGATTGTTGGCACCGTAAATAAGTAATAAACAAATATTGATAATTATCGTGTCATTAACGTGTATAAACTGTGAAATCACGTCTGCTAGAATATCTTGTAGATACTTCATAAACTGCAAAACATTTCCAAGATAATCAAAGCTAAATATTAACAAATGGTCTAATTAAAAAATGATCAAAATTTTCTAGACAACCTATTTTATTTTCACAGTTCTAATAGTAAATCTTTGACAATTAAATTAAAATGTAATAATAAAATTTTATGGCGCAGCGACATTGGCTAGAATGGAATGTAGCTACCAAATTTTTATAATGTCCCGTGACTCAGTATTCCATTCAAAGTTAATGAAAGCTGGTTTCGTTGCCAAGTAATAAAGGCGTAGGCTGTTTTATTGGGATCAATGTGAAATTTTGTCATGTATCCAAATTCAGATAAAAGTACTTGTGTTTTAATTTATATCGTTCGCCAATATTAAACGTTTTGTTGCAATAAGTATTCGCCTATCAGAAAGTGTCATAAACGTAGGTATACAACTACAAATATTATTTATTTGTACACTAAACAAAATTACAAATAATGATTCACAAGTTACATCAGGTATACAAAGGGCGACCTTATCGCTAAGGTTCCTGGCAGCCTTTTGTAATAGGACAATATTATTATAGTTCTTACAATGGGTTTACGGTATACAATAATGTGCAAAGGATGATTAGAATGTCAAAAAGTTAGCAGAGGTAACAGAAAATAGGTGATAACAAAAGCAAAATTGATTAAAGAGGAAAGGTTTCACATAGCAAGATAAAATTCTTTAACCTGTTATTTAAAACTAAAAAGTGACTGAGCACAACGTTTTTGAAAGGGAAGAGATTTCCAAAGATAATAATAAGTCTAGAGTAAAAAGAGGAAAAACTAACAGGCATCAGGAGGGAAAGGTTATTAGAGGAGCTAAGGGAGTGATCATGGGCCTGAAAGGTAAATTTGAAACGTTTTTGAAGATAATTGGATTGAACAGCACACAGTACAAAGTATATACATGTGCATTCTGGCGAAAGCGAATTGGAGCCCACTTGAGTTTGTTGCGATATTCGGAGACATGATCATATTTGCGGAGGCCAAATATAAATCTTGTGCACATATTTTGGAAACGGTCAAGTTTATTTAGTCACTCCTCACTTACGTCTAGATAGCATGTAGCGGCATAGTCAAGGGTAGGAAGAAGTAAGGACTGAGCGTGTACAATTTCGGTAGCATTGGGGAGAAATTCTTGAGCATAACCCTAACCCATGGCCACAAACATTTTTTACTGACTGATTAAATCTGCGAGCCCCGAGACAATGATGGATCTATAACCAAGTCAAAATTTTTAACAGTATCATAGTAAAGGAATGTAGGAGGGGTATATGAGATTTTTAAAATAAATTGTCGTCATCAGCTATATTCATATGATGTTCTAACATATACTTTTATAAATATTGATTCCAAAAAAAACTAATTTTGGCCTCTATTTCGATAGCACTGACAACTTAAACAAAAAATCATAGCAAAATATATTTAATGCCAAAATTCAACATTGTTACAACAGAATTTTATAGATTGTAATCAAAGTAATCAACTTGAGATTTATTTAAAATACCTTGTTAAAAATAATGTATAATAATTGAATATAAATAATTATAATCTGTTATAGTATAAGTTCTAATTACTTAAATATAAATGAAAATAAATGGATGTATCTAGGGAACTATAGTGTACTACTCAAGATGCTAGTATTAAATACTCTCTGTATCAGTATGTTTATACGCTGAACTAGAAAGCTACTAGCTCTCTGGTCGAGTGTTTTATCTTTCAGCTTTTTTATAGTCTTTGAAAATATAATGAGTCTGGAGCTGCTCGAGTCATAAGTCTCGACTCCAAAAACTTTAAAGAATTATCCAGACCCGAGCCTCCGATATTCCGCAGCGTCGGCTTTAATTATGCTATGGATGAAACGATGCTAGTTTAACAACACATAATACGACCTATACCCATTTCGGTTTATACTCATAATAATAAATATATTACAAAGTCGTGCCATCGTTTCAAAATATGTTATTCGGCTGTAACATAACAATAATATTTATTGTAATAAGAGCCCAACGAATAGTGGCGGTCGAAACGACACGAAGTGACGAATGAAGTAACATTTAACATAAAAAAAGAAGAAGACTATCTTTTTTGATAAGAAAAACCAAGGAGCCACAAAGTATCAGTATTTGCAACACAGCATGCGGTGTGAGATGAGAGCAAACAAACCTTAACCTCTAACTGAAAGACAGCTGAGAATTAATTCGTTCATATGAGTATCACTAATATAATTATGTACGTCACTTTTTGCTTCTATTACTGTTTCGAAACAGTGATTTGTCATGGAGAAAAATCGGAGAATAAAGTTCCTCTGCACAATAGTTTCATTTGTCTTATTAACAGTATCTTAGATTTACTCTCTATGCGTAAAGGAAAGGTCTCCTTACACAATAATCAAGGCCCCGCCTCAGAACAAAATACTAGCGAAGTTCAGGATTTCGTACACCTTTGAGAACATTACAGAGAACTCTCTGGTATGCAGGTTTCTTCACGTTTTTCCCTTCACCGAAGTAAGTGATAACTATTCTCGATCCTGCATATTTAAAAAAAATGAGGTACGGTCAATATGTAAACACCGGTTCCTACGTGCGAAGATGGCATTCAGATTACTAGATTATTATTGATGATACAATAGTAACAATATTTAATCTCGTCGTGTACAGCACTTTCAATTGTACAGTGATTTCGCATTCTTATGTCTCGCTGAAATCAAAATTTCTGATATTGATACGCGTGAAAATTTCATACGGTTGAAACTTTCAATAAGCATACAAACCGAATACCCACTATCTAATAAACTAGCAGATGAAGCGCGCGGTTTAAATTCTGGGTTGTAAGGGGCTCCATTGATTCTTGAGCTCAAATCTACTTTTCCTGGTCGAGGTGCACCCTATTAAATAATGGCCGTAGAAATGACGTGAGTTTTCTTAAAGTTCCTGGGCTCTGTACTACCCAGTTTAAGCCTGAAAGTACTCATACAAAAAGGTAGTTCCCTACCTGCCTGACTATCTAATACGCTCGTTTTATATTCGTTTGCAGAAAAACAAGAAAGTTTTACGTTTTTTTTTCTTGGCCAGCAACTCGTTGGGGGTGCCTTTATTTATTATTACATATATCCATGGACCGCGGTTACCATTCACATAAGTAGTAGGAAAAATGCAAAATATTAGCCGGTATATTTACAATCCCGCTTTCTTTATTAAGGTATTTGTCCAAGTACACAACAAAACCAATTAAACCGATTACAACGTGGTTTTCACTAATCTATAGAACAGAAGTTGTCTGCATCGAATCTGCTCTCTCTGTCCGTTATAAAATAGGGAGACTTCAAATGTGAGTCACTAAATTGTTGCGTGCGAAAATGCTCTAAATCTAATAACATACTGACTAGATATAATATATATTATACTTGTAACTAAAATTGCTGAAGACCAGTAATTACCGCGGTCCACATTTCTCATTATTCCGGACAAAGGGCACCGTATTCTTAAAGAACAATGGGGCTATTGTGTTTTCATAATGCTTATATTATCCCAATGAAGGAAACCACACAAAGCTTGGGTTATTCTAATTTTTAAACCACAGATTATACTCCACAGTGAATGTAGAACACAAAAGGTTAACAGGCGCGGGTGGCGGGAAAAGTTTAAAGTTCAATGCTGTTATTTACTCGATAACTGCAACGAACGAACGAGAAGAGCGAGTGAAAATACGGGTTTTTTTGCAAACTGCCAATCGGGCTGGACTTCAGCTAATTATAATTTAGTTTATAAAGCGATAGTCGTATCTGTTACATGAATAGTAATTTTCAAATTTTTTTGAATTAATAATAACTTGCTTCGTTGAAGGAAAACATCGAGGGAAAACCTGCATACCTGTGAGTTCTTAATGTTCTTAAAGGTGTGTGAAGTCTGACATGTTAGACTCCGGAGACATTGCAGAATTCGAATTTCTAAAAAATCTTGAGTACTTCCGTGATTCAGAGGATACTTTAAGCCGTCGGTCCCGCTTGCTACAGTCAGAAAGCAGACGTCAAACTCTGTCGGAGGCTTTCGGATGGCAGAAGAGCTTCTGAAACTTGGGTTTGCCACTAACCCCTGCACCAGGCCGCAGTAAAACAGCGTGGAGTATGCTTTAGACCTCCTCAATTGCGAAGTGAGACCCAGCTAACACGCTAATGTAATTCAAATTTATTTATTTCAGATAACCAAGACCCAATCCTATTAAGATCCATTATATTAAAAAAAACATTAAATGCTAATGAAGGGAAACCAACTATTACAATTATTTTGATAACTGAAATGTATTTCTTTGTAACAAGTACAATATATTAAAAGCTATGTACAAATATCTGACACTTGCATTACACGGTATTAAATTCTACGAGACCAACACAAAAAGAAATAAAACCAGTTTTAACTCCAAAAGTAGACATATACGTGAAGATAACGACAAGAAATGTTTCAGCCGAGCTAAATGGAGATTTCCTCATCTAACTATCGCTACGTATGTGTTAACTTTTACAGACAGCTCACTAAGATCCCAAGAGGTACTTCGTATTCACAGAATGTGACATGGAAGGGTATAGAAATAAAGTTTTCCAGGCAGCACACACGCTCGATGATGCTCGAAGATGTCTCTTATAAAATGAAATATTATAATAGCCATGATGACACAATGCTGCCAAGATACTCGTGCGTCCAGACGCGGTGGCGCCGACAGAATAATAATCGATGGACCGCTTCCTAAAATGTTTACAGGCCGATGGTTGAGTCAGTAGGCACTGCACTTGCTTAATTACCCCGATGATACCTTATTGTATCGTTTTCGACATTGCCTTTATGTGACCTAGTTTGACATATATTATATGAAATATAACGGCGCGAAGACCTTTGTACAAATTCATATTTGAAACGTACCGCTGCATGAAAATGGAAGATTAAAAATGTCGATAATTGATTGATTTCCATCCGATTTTGAAATTGAGATCGAGATTGAGATCTAAGCGAGCTGTTTCGTTTTTGAATGAATATCATATTTTATGTGTGTATTTTTATGTGTGTGTGTGTGTGTCTTACAATACCAAAACAATCCAAAGACGGCATCAAGACTTAGATTTAAACGATACACCGTCTTTTAAATTAATTCAACGTCTTTGCAAAGAAAATAAAAACCGTTGCTAGATTAATTTTATTTGTAACTAGCAAACCACCCTCGCCTTGCTTTCAGAAAACTATGCCTTACGCTTAGAAATAGAACCTGTGTTGTTTTAGGAATGGGTTTTTCTAGTTATGTGACTTAAAAATACATATATTAATGTATAACTTTTTTATTTATAAACGGATTGCAGTGAAACTTTAAATATTAAGTAATGCTCACTGCAATACATTAGTGATAACAAAAACGAAGTCAGTTAAGCCGTTTCGGAGATTAGCGCGCTTAAACGTACAGACAAACAGACAAAAATTCTAACAACTACTGTTTTGGGTTTTATTGTGTTAATAAAGACCCCTAATAATAGTTTTTCTCATATATCCTTCATGTACAGAAAACGATCAGTTAAAACTTTATTATATGTATGGATATTGTAGCTTGGGAAGATAAAAAATCTTGTAAAAAATACCACCTACGTTACACAGGGTAATACAAATCTTAGAAAATCACCAGTTTAATACGAGTGGACTCAACAATGAAAACGTCTCTTAGACCAGAAATAAATATTTGCTAGCGATTTTATCAAAAACCTCTACTATTTACGGTTTAGTATCTGACACATGCCAATTGAAAGGATACGGATAAAAAGACGAATGAGAGCGTAAATATCAGACGGAATAAACTAAGGCAAACAAAATAAATTTGTGTTTACGTGACATTCAATTGCCTCAATCCGGAATCAGGACAGCTGAAAATGGAAAAGCGTCACTTGTTTTTACGGCACAAGTTACAGAACGGTGTAGTCAGTCGTAAATTAGGCTTAAGGACACTACAGGTGCGAAGAATGACAGACGTCATGTCTTTTAGGTTTAAAACAACTTAATATTTAGCCTGTTATTTATTATCTCCTTGTATTATTGTATCTTTGAATATTAGACTTACATTTCGTGATGATAATTCTTTCTCTGATAGAAAATAATAAAAACGAGTTTTTAATTATCTTTGATTCGTTCAAGGCAATGTTGAAAAATATTTTACAGGCCCATTTGTCACAGGCAAATTTTGTTGCTAAATTTATAAGATTCATAATCAGACTGGGTGATGCTAGCTATAGATGACCGTCCAGCCACAACCACTTAGATTTGAATGGAATTTATTTATTACTAGCGAACTGCTCTCGCTTCACTTTAGAATATCTAGGTTTTACGCTTAGAAAACGAAGTTGCATTGTTTTAGGACTGGGTTTTTCTCGTTCTATTAACTAAAAATATAGTAACTTATAACTTTTCCGTCCGCTATAAACATTTTGGCAGCTACCCTGCCCCCTGTCGACTAGCCCAATGCGCGCCGTTTTTATCTAAGATCGCAGTATGCGCCGTTTGTTTAACTGTGTAATTTGCACTTGATTTATACCTCCTCGTAAATATTAAAAACAGTAACGAAACTATAAACACGAACAATATTTATTTGTTAAAATTACAGCTGTTCGGACAGTACCTAATAGGTAATATAAGTTCAGAACGCGCGCGCATCACCTAAATAATAATTACTGTCGGAAATTTGATGGCGCGCTGCGATGTGACGACCAACATATGTACGAGTAAATCCCTCCAACGCGTTCTCCTCGGGACTGAAAGTACTGCGGAACACGCGGCGGGCATATCCGTAATCGTAAGGGTATATATATTAATTAAAAATATGATTTTTCAAAATTTCATATTATGAGAACCTATTCCCCTCGGATTCCCCTCGGTATCCATACGACATATACCCTGGTATTTTTATACCATCTAGAAGCGATTAAAACTCGAATAAAACAACATGTTTATATCTGTTTAGACTTAACTTTGCGATTTTTTTCGATGCAGTGAAGTAGAGGCTGTCGTGTATCAAGTGACCAAAGACATTGGATCAAAGACTGTATAAAATAACATATATTTTTTTTCAGAATTTTATTATGTACTACTTATGAATAAAACACAATCAAAAACACAATTTATTCGGAAACTCTCGCCTTAAGCTGTTTCTGTGATTAACGCGCATAATCGCACAGATAAAGATACTAAATTTCTAACAACTATTGCTTGAGGCTCTATTGCGTTATAAAGACGCTTAATATTAGTTTTTCTCATATATCGTTCATGTACAGAAAACGATCAGTTAGAACTATGTTATATGTATGGATAGTACAATGCATCATACGAATTGTAGAGGCTTGGAATAATAGTTATTAGAGTTCTTTCGTGACAACAACATATGGCGTGCTGGCAAACAGCTTATTAAGTGTTATTATCAAAAAACAATAGGCAGTAATAACAGTTATCTAAAATCAATTTCAATTTCAAACATACTACATATTTAATATAAAACAGATAGGATTACACTGTTGATAATTATGTCCTGCTTGCGGGATTATAGGCACAATTACGATAGACTTTCAGTAGCAAGATTCTTTCTACGATTGCAATCTGCCAATAGATAATAATAACAATAAATCGAATAGTTACTAATTTATAATCAATAAATAAATAAATACGAACACACTGACACATAAATTGGACAAGACAACCACCCATGAACGGGGAACAAACGTTCATCCCGATCAATAATAGCACTCGGAATCTCTCGCTATGCAAGCGGGCCACGACCAAATGAGCTACCAGGGCAAGTACCTATAATATAATAATATGAATGTTTGTTTGGTTTCAGTTGCTCGTCGGCTATGTTGTGCGCGGCGATCATGACGGACCACTGGGAGCACGTGGTGTGGGAGCGGTCCGCGCTGGCTGCACTGGCCAACGCTTCCAACACAGCGCTTCAGTGGCTGCTCGACGAGAAGCTCGCTAAGGTATCCTTATTGTTAATTATAAATTACGTAACGTTAAGTTCACGACGTATCAAAAAACCATCAACTTAATTACACCCTACAATTGCAGAACAAAGTCTACGGGATCGACTAAAATACTAATAAAATAAAAGCTCCTTTTAGTTTTCTGAGGTGCGGTTAAACGGTTAGCGTCTGAAACAAAGAGGGGTATAAAACATTTTAATGAAATTCTTGGCCGGTGGTGCGCACTGCTGCTTCGAATTGCGTATTCTAAAAAATGTTTTGAAGCGTACACTACACACACAAAATTATATCCCAAATTAAACCTTAAAAACCGATTAAAAATATTTTTTTTGAAATCCCAACATTATGTGTTAAGTAAACTCGACATATAGGGTTCCAAATATGCGATAAAAAATCGGATACCTGTAGGATCATTCGCGTGTGTTTTTGTTTGCACGTTTGTCACGCTGGAATTTCTTTAAATTTACTGGACGGAATAAGCTGAATTATGTACCCATATAAAGTTTGGTAACTCAACAACAACCATATATCAATAAATTCATTCGGTTTATTTTTAATTCTGTATCATTACAGTTTGGATTACTTACCATTCTCCGAAACTACTGACATAAAAAAAAGTAAAAATGCAGAGTAAACATAGAAATGCAGATTGGAAAATATTACGTGTGACATTTTACTGAAAATTTTCGACATTTACTTACGACTTATGACTTACTTAACCACTTTCGAAATTTATCTGAAACATGTAATTTCCATTTAGAAAACTCAGTTGAATATAATTACTATATCTCTGAATAAATTGAATGTCAACGCGAACAAGACATTGATTGAACTTTATCTACGATCCCGACATAAATTACCTTTATTGAAATATCGCAATAGAATCGTAAGAGATCGAGGCACGACTTGTATCAATTCTAATGAATATCGATCGATAATTCCATGGTGCATACAGCACCTAAAACTTTCGGTCAATAATTAGTAATGCTATATCAAATATAATAAAATTAATTTACTAGAAAATTTACTAGAAAATTTGGTCAGAATCGGTTCAATGCCTTTCCCTCTCATTCTGAGATTAGACCAAGCCCAGCAATGGTACAGTTATAGATTAAGCTCTTTGATAGACAAACGACTAAACAATAGCATGACTATAGTAAGAGCTTGGCTGGTTCTTGCTAGAATATGAAGAAACCACTGAATTTAACTTGGTTTGTTGAACTGGAAATTCTAGTACACACAATGCATTGATGCAGTCAAAGCAGCTCATTTGACTTTATTGCCATTTTAAAATGTTGCTATACAAAAGTATTTAGATAATATATTTATTAAACAAATTAACTACATTTTTATCATGAAAGTCGGCAAACAATCGAAAACGAAAACTCACTTTATAGGAAATGCTCAATGACCCCCGTGGGAATCAATAACACTAAAGACGTTAGACGTAAGAAACCATAAAAAGACATAACACTGTCACGAGAACACTATGAAAAATGTATCACGATGTTTTCCATGATTTTCCTTGAGTCCCAACATAATAAAGCTTGGCAGATGCGCTGCAGCAACGTCCAAAAGAACGAATCTAACGTTTTTGCGTTATTATTCAGTACGGTGCATCATGAGTTGGAGATATCAAGAGCCCATTCCTCTTAAATAAATTATTACTTGTATTAAGGTTTTCCGTGCAGAGAAATTGCGTAAATCTACCTATAAATATAATAAAATTCTATCTGATCGCTTTCTGTCCTTGAAGGATAGATGAGAAAAACTACTATTAGGTGTCATTATTAACGCAATAGAACCCAATACAATTGTTATTACAATTTTTGTCTCTTTTACTGTGCGTTTGTTCGCGTTAATGTCAGAAACAGCTTATCCGATTTCGTTCCGATTTTCACTAATGTATTGCAGTAAGCGTTACTTAATATTTAAAGTTTGTTTCATTTCAATCCGTGAATAGATAAAAAAGTTATAAATGAATTTAAAATAATGCGGGAACTATTTCTTAGCGTAAGACGTAGTTTTCCCGAAGTGAAGCGAGCGCAGTTTGCTAGTGTATTAATATTATTTTAAAATAGCAGTCTCAACGTACATTGAATGCCCTGAATCATAAATACTCATAAACATAAATTTGAAATACAAAGTTCAAGTATTTCAACCATATACTTTGGTTATTTCAATTTTAACTAGGTATATTTGTTTAGCAGTGAATAGTGTCAACATTCAATATAAAAAGTGTAATAGTGCACTACAAAATAACGAAATCATTACTGCCACATACGCACATTGAACGACGTAAACTTAAAAATAAATTACGATTAATAAAACTGAGCGCGTATGTTTAGGCTCACGGCTTCAATCCCTTAGTAGACCATAGTTTGACACAGATTTTTTGTCGATTGAAGGCACTTGAAGCGTATTTCCACAACACTACTCCAGTGCAAATTTTGAGGATGGATTAGAGATCAACCCACGTGTTCCGAGAGGCTTTCATCATGACTTAATGACGATTGTTGGTACCGATGGGATACCTAGTCCGTCGAAACAAGGAAGCCCGCAAAATGTTTTCATAGCAAAGGTTATCCATTAACCCATTGACTGCCAGCTACGAGATATCTCGTATTATGCGTGTGTATCAAAACTGCCACATACGAGATATCTCGTAGTTTTTTTTTAATAAAAATTACTTTAAATGCTATTAAAATATTATATCAGTAACTTAATATAATTATATATTGTAAACTTTCATGTATACTTCAAAATAAAACGTTGGCACCCAGGGCAAAACGCTCTAAATATGTCTGGCAGTCAATCGGTTAACATCCGGTCATGCCCAAAGTTACTTAACTTGGCCAATCACTTACGGTTAACATGAGCCGTCGGCCTGCGAGAGTTGGTTGATTCGTTAAGTCTACTTTAACGAGATAAATTAAATAAAAAACATACTAATAAAAAAATTAAATAGGCACTGGTGCATATGGGCTCCCGAAGTCTTTTTTATGCATTACACAAACAAGTTAACAAACAGATGATCTGATGGGAAGTGATAAAAGTCGTCCATGGATATTCTTAATATCAGCACTTCAGATGCCTTTAGTGTTATGGATGTCTAAGGGCGATTTCTCGGCTATTGAAAGCAATGAACCCGATGTCGTAACGCCGAGGAATACCGATGTGGGAATTTCCTTTTAAAATTTACACGTCCGAAGTAAGAAACGACGCGAAAACTGTACTGTAGAGGCCTCTCCTAAGTCGCACCACAGAGTCCAATCTTCGGCACTCCTCATTGGGGAACCTCTCGCCGCTCTGCGCAAATCGTCGCGCCATCTTATAGAACAGCATAAAATACATATTTCCAACAAAATAACATAATGATGCCATATAATTAGTAAACATTCGCCCTTGAATACTTCGTACAAAATATAATAATGTCGGGGAAGTTTTTGCATATCAAAGATAAATTACAATAACCTTTTCCACCTTGACGTACATTTACTTTGCACGCAAGCCTTTTGGGGTGGATTAATGATAGCTGGCCAGTTTTAATATGATAAATTCGTGGCTTATTTTCTTTACTGATTACTAATAATTATTCTTAATTTAGTAATTATGATTAACAGGAATAGCCTCATCGAAGATTCGATAAAGTGGAGCTGCGTATGATTTAAAAATAATAATTAATATAAATTGAACATGATTGTCTTAAATACTGTTAAGTGTTATTAGTTAAGTTATTATGACTTAGATTAGTATTTTATTCTATTAAAAGAAATAGTGAGCTTTTTATAATATTTTTAGAATCAAAAGTAGGCTAACTTTTACTTTTCTCGATTTAACAAACAAAAATAAAAATTATCAAAGAGTATTCTCCAACCTCAATATAAAACGATCACACAGTAAATCACTTACTGACGCACAGAATTTATACACGGCTAAGAAAGGTATCTCACGTGACACAAACTGAACAAAATATCACTTCACAACACTTTAATGCTTTACGGTCAAGTGACCGTACCCTATGCGAGGCATCCTACCCGGCGGCGGCGCTCTACTTTAGGGGTGCGGTCCATGCATGGGGAATTGGGGACTCGAGGGATTCCTCCTTACCCGGGCATTTTACTCGAGACAGTCAACGGCCCAATAGTGACGTAACGCAGCGGGGGTTAGCAGGGAACCGTACCCTCGAGTTGCCCTAGTTTTTATTGACAAAATTTTTTCTTCGGGGGGGTGACTCACCTAAAGGTAGGCAGAATCAGCTAATAATATATTATTTCATTCTTTTACATGCCAGTATTGATATACAAATATTTAATTAATAATCATAATAAATTGATCACGTAACTGAAATTTGTAAATAATTAAAATATATTATTAATGTCTAATACATTGCGGATAATGTCAACATAAATACGAGTATGACTGCTAAATACAAATTAATTTAAATGTCAAAATAATCAAATATATTGTAAACTTATACTTAACCTCTACAATTACTAATATAATGGTGGAAAGTTTCTTCAAACTGCTATTTTAACATTGGTGCCCAATAAACAAAGATTTTTGGAAATTATAGTTCCAGGTGTTAAAAGATGGGAGGCTGTCCATCATTTTGCAGTTAAAATCATGAAAACTGATATACAGTTCAGTAATCTTTGCAATTACTGTTTTCACGAAACAACGGACTATGCTAACCATATAAAAATACTTTTGACCTCGGTCACAGTTACCTATTATTCCCGAGGTCTGACATGAACGGCTCATTAGTAATCGTACCTGGTACCTACTTTTAAAAATTAAAACTTTTAGCAACTTGTTTCGTGACAAAATTTGAGGAGGTCCTACTCCAGGCGAGTATACACAATGTTATAAGTACCAATTCTAAAATATATTTCTGAGTTTTTAAGTAAAAATGTATAATAACTTCTTCTATCAGTCAAAGTTGTGAAGTTTTCACAATTGAAGTCTTAACTTGAAGTCTAAAGTCTGTATATGGCTAAATTATAATAATTACATTATAAAAATCATACAAGTAGCTACGGATTCAGGACGTCGGTTCGCTTATAGCTGTTGCAACTAGAAAAACTTATATGCTCCATTTTCTTGACTATGGTTATAACTAAACGTAGGAAAAAAAATCTGGATTAAAGGTCATCTAAAATATATAAAAACGAGTTTTGGAATGCTTCTTTCCTAAACTACATAATATCATGTCGATGTTTTGATCATTTTAAAGAAATGTTCTGAAAGATAGTAAAATTAATAATATTACTTTTTTCATTTTTTATAGTACATTTTACTCTAATTCTAATTCAACTAGACAAAAAGCCCTTGATACTACTTATTATGCTTTGCGCTTCGTTGTGTTTTAGAAATGCAAATCCGAACACGAAAGACGTGAACAGTGATCATAAAAAATCCTTGACCTAGTAAGGTGTAAGTACCTTGTAGCTAAATGTTTTATTATTTTATGAAAAAAAACTCCTTTTATTGATAAATTAGTTTGTTCGGCCGGCGTTATTCTGTAATTCGTACAAAATATCTATATATACACAATAATTTCTATTAAAAATATAAAGTTTAAAAATAAGTGAGTACACCGCCACCTATCTGTTATTCTGAGGTTTGAACCATTTCGTTTCGATAAAATAAATAATTGTGTCAATAGTCAGTCAAGTAGTTAAATGATCGTATATCAGTACCTGATGGAGCATAGATTTTATTGTAAAGATATATTACAATTTCATAGGAGTATTTTCAGTATTATAGACGAAAGATATGATTTGAAAACGGTAGCATCTAGTATTTGATGTTGGCTCATGAGCATGGGATACCTCATAATTTTTCCAATTTTATGTAAAAAAAAGTACTATAGGTAAACTAAAATATTACTATAATATAAACAAATATTCACAACAACGTAAACTATGTTATAATTTTAGTATCATGAATGTACGACTTAGTAATTTATTTGGTAACGTGTCACCTTATTGTCTACTAGTAGACACTAGGGATGTTATGGATATGAAATGACGGATCTGGATAAGGATACGGATACATTAATAATATTTTACCGGTTTCGGTTACAAAAGAAACAGAAAAAACAAATTAAATAATAAAAACTGTCCAAAATGAAATGGCGCGGCTAATGTATCGGCTCGATCAGCGTAAGCTTGTCATAACATGCTTTATTTAAATTCAGCCTCTATCCGAAATTATCCGAATTTTTTTATCGGATTCGGTTACGATTTCGGATATATTTTTGTTTCGGATATCCGATAGTTTCGGTTACGGTTACGGAGCTCCATAGCATCCCTGGTAGACACATATCAATTTCGTTACGAATGTTTAGTGTTTAAGTAAATTTATTTTGAAAACTAGTGTGTTATTTGTGCACGCTCATTTTACTTGGGTCTTGGATGATAGATCAGAGTTTTAGCTCCACAAATTCGATAAATCAGTTTTATTTTTCAGTATTTATTTACGTTTAATTTCTCAGTAAGACCTTTCTATTATAATAATTATAAGGCAATAAGTATTTTCGTGTAGTGAATTGTATTGAAAAATTGCTGCTTTTTTCCTTTGTTACACGCAGAAATGCCAAACAAATTGTCAAAATGTGAATATGTAGATTGGCATCAAACAAGTCCTTAGTAATGGTATACAGCCAGTTGTAAGTCGTCTTGAAGCGAGGTGCGCCATGGAGTTAATTTGCGGGCTCTCACATTAGCATTTTAACAACTGGCACGTACTTCATCGTAATTGGAGTATAGCTTGCGGTCTCACCCCTGTTTTGAAAGTAACGAAATAATATAAAACTACGAAATATTATGTTTAGTAACATTTCTTCAAAGTTGGTTTATACAAACACTTCGAAAGTCAAGCTACGCCATCGCTTCTACAAATCCCTATCGTGAGTAGTCCTAGAAGAAACATCGAGAAACTCTCAAGGTTTTTTTCCCACTCTCGGTTACAGAAAGGGCTTACTACTACTTATGACTATATACTATATCAATATCCAAACATTCTTGTTTTTAAATACTCATCTATTTTTAAACTTAATCTGTTTTTAAATACTCGTTATAACCTCATGTCATAGCTAATAAAAACTTACGTCGAATGTACATATTTTACTATATTCCAAGTAGTCACGATGTTATATATCGTGCGCCAATATTTCGACCCAGTTGCATGGATCGTCCACACAGTTAACTGGTTTGATAGTCAGTTTAGCTGTAATGATATTCTACGTAACAGGGTCGATTAGGATTGACATATTATGTCAAATATACCGTGGATATCGAACGTCAGACGTGCAGAAATACTCGTAATTGTTATTTTTCATGTGGATATGAAACGTTTCGTTTACAATTTCACTGACATCAACAAACTTTAAACGAAAACACAAACTTCACGATAAAACAGCTACGAGTAAGTGCGAAGGTGGTTTCGCCGCAGGTGTAAAGTGTTACTATGATATATTATGGTAAAGTACTTCCAAATTCTACAACCTATTAGGTTGTAGAATTTTATATCTTATGTTTTAGAATCTTATATATGTAAGTATCTTTAAATCAGTCGCTTGTCTTAAGATGTTCAACGATATAAACTGACTGTCAGCGTCTGAAATATCTAGAATCATTTTGAAAAGCGCTTTGGGTAGAAGCTTACACCAACTTTTTTATCTGGCACTGCAAACATATCTTAATAATACATATTACCACGTAATATATCGTAATTTTAAATCATTTTTAGTATTCCTCGTAATAATTTCATTTATTTTTATTTGGATTAAATATTTATATTTCAAAATATTAGCATTTGGTGTGTTTCTTAGACCTTCCAGTTTTGAACCATACTTGAAACGTCATAAGGAGCCTTTATAGGTAACTTTGAATTAATATAAACTCCGACTCATTGTAATGATAATGATATAACATTATGTAGACAAACTTCAGAAATATCACTTTTTTATTTTGCGGAACATGAATATTAAATATTGAAAGTAGGTACAACATTATTACTTACATTTATTGAATTCAACATTTAATGTGGAGAGTAAAAGTAAGCAAGTAAAAGTTGGAATATTCATTTAACACAGTTTGAAAATCAACGTTGTTTGTTTCGTGGATGAGTTATTTTATATCTAGAAGTGATGAAACAAAAGAGATTTGATTTTGATCAAACCTGACGTTTGCGTCAGGTCTAAGAAAGTAATGTCAAACGTGATCGATGATCGATCGACTTTAGCAACTAAAGCAGCAGTAGACTTAGCGCGGTCTGTAGAGGAAAGGGTGACCTTTAGTAGTATATATTCTTAAGTTAAGCCCTCGGTCCCATTGTTATCGTGAGATAGTAGTCGTTTAGCCACTTTTCCAACGGCATAAGAACTTCCAGAACAACACAAAGGGTTTAAGGCCGTAGTCGACCACACTGACCAAGTGCAGATTGCCGGACTTAAACATCGTTATGGGTATATTACTGTTCTCAAATATACAATGTTTTCCATGAAAGCAAGTGCTAATTGGTATCCGGTATACAGAATCTTTAGGTGTGTTGAAGAATCGAACCCATGCCCCCTTGTGTAATCGAAGTTCAAACCATAATTTTCTTCGGCCATTCAGATGATATTTATTATATTTTTAATGCCAGCATTGCCAGCTTATTAGATAGAAAAATATCATTAACAAAAAGAAAATGTCAATACGAACGTCGAGTCACACAGTTGAGCCGCGAAAAATTGTGGCCGACATTCGGGTTTCAAGATTTCGGCTAATATTTCCACGGAAATATTAATATAATATAGAATCAAATAGTAAAATTTCATTATTGTAAAGAAATTGATGTGGAATGATCTCCTCCCATTATTTAATCCAAAGCAACTTCCACTGCCCGTACTTAGTCCTGCTACGAATAAACGACGGTGGAGGCGATGGTTCTAGATTTTAATTTTTGTCCGTTAAATTCATAACTTCAATTCAACCAATAATTGTCCCATTACTGGATTCGGGTCTCCTCTCACAATGAGACGCGTTAAGATCACTGTTCGCCACGCAGGTCAATTAGATTGACAGAATTTTAAGCAGCACTTTTAAGAAAATGAAACAGAACTAATATTTCTTCTCGTAGTTTTTATATTTTCGGTTAATGTAATTTACACGTCTGTTTACTTGTCTTCATTTAGAAGACTACAAGGTCTTGATCAACTAATTAGGTAGTTGTGCTCAGTTGGTAACGATTCTGCTGATTTTTATTTGTTCTTGATATCTCATTTGTGTATACGCCACTCGCGACACAGGGAATCCAAGTGCGTGTGTGAGCATTTATTTTTTTATTTATTATACACTGTAGCTAAATTATTTTCAGACAGAATTATACTATTGGAAACTTCCTCACGCACAATTTCACCAACTTTTATACAGGGAACGATATATTTTTCCATCCCTTTTTGGCTTAGATAAATGGGACAGACCCCCAAAGGGAGACGAACTGAAACAAGGTAAGAAAAATTATTACACAAGACGACCATTTTACTCTGTCGTCTCAGTAACATTTTATTTATATCCTCGATGATATTTTGCCCTAGAATATTTTACATTATTTCCCAAGCTTCAGAAATAATTGATAGCGTCAACTGGTGGAAAAAATCGCCATTATTTTTACCTCCAGTTTTATCATCTATTTAATCCGGCTCAGATTTTGCATAAACGAATTTGGCAGATGTAGATTTTTTTGGTTCTGTCCAATCTTTCTATTTATCTCTCGGACACGGCCGTGACATTTTTGTCGTTAAGTTATTCAATGTTTGGTCGATTGTTAATTTAACACAAGTATATTGTTATCTTGCTTCTTGTTACACGGTTTCCCTTAAAATACTAGTGAGTCATTATTACCTGCTTTTAGGGAAATTAGCTTATACCTATGCATTAAGTTTTTTTTGTGTCGCGATTGGTGGAGTTCATTAATAATTCATCACAATGAAAGATGATATCGTCGGGGATAGTGCAAATCCGCTTATATACCATAGGTAAAGGGTGCGTATCTACAGTAAACCAATTTTTACAGGAGAAGGTTATCATTTCATTTTCTTCCCTTTTTCAACAGCTACTGAGTTAATTTTTTCACATAGATTATTAAATTAGTTGTTTTACGCATTGGTAATAATATATTTCTATTAAAGTTATTAATTTATTTTTCACGATATTTACACGGATTGATTTAACCACTCACTTATCAAAATGATACAAAATATTATAAATTCCGCGTTATTGAAATCAAATACGTAATAATGTTATAGAACAATGTTTAATAAACAAAACAGATATCTTATAAACTTTGCTCAAACACTATAAGTATCTCTTGGAAAAACAAAGTAAAATCAATGAAGTAAAATAAAAATCAACATTTTTTCGAAAATTATAACAAACAATAGTAGTTTATTCGTCTTATTTTATTCGCCCTGCATCAGTATTTACGTTGAGGAATAGCTTCTTCAGCTGTCCAACAAAAAATAACATTGGTATTAAACTATTAGAGGAATAATGGTGATAACGGCTTTAGATAAATAAAATATCAATTAATTAATTTTATAAGGCAAGTTGTCATAGAATTCGTGACAGTCTATGGGAATAACACTTTTTAACTGTTTTCATATTTTGATTTTGAGATTGGCAATCTATCAGTAAAGAGTTGTGATGGACAAACTAAATCAATTATTTTTGGCCTTCGAGATAATGGTATAAATTCGTCATTATAGTTAGGTTTGTATTCAATTGTACCATCGGGATTGTATTTTAGAACTCTGATATTAACCACACACTTTGTACCAGTCCCTGTACTAGGACGGATTGAATCATAAATAAGGTTACTTTTAATACTATAGTCTTTTAAAAAGTGTGGTCTACAGTAACTACCTCATAAGGAGATGGATTTAGTTTACCTTCTTTAGTAACAGATGAGTATTGACTAGGTAAAAATATTTCACGGTGTTTTAATTTTCTTCCAACTATAGAGTGAACTGAATCCACCTCCATTTCCGTATAACCTTCTCTAAGAATTTCTGTGTGATTACAACTTTTTTTTCCATTGCAAATCACAAAAGAGCATTTGAAACCACAACGTTTCTAATTTGTGATGTACATTGTACCATTTTTAGAGTTTTTTCTACTATCATTTTTTTCAAATAATCGACAAAAAACGAGACGTAAGTTGATGCTTTTAAATCTGATGCGGTTTCATCAAACCAATAACACTTTACTTTGTTAGTGCCTAGATTGTACACAGTAAAATTATGAACCATCAACTTGGTTTTAAAATACAATGCATTGGCATTCAAAAATGGACACAATTTCACAGCGTGTAAGTCGGCAGTTACATGAATTTTTCCATTTTTCGCAGTTTCCTTATGGAAAACTTTTTTCTTGCTAAATCTTTTCTTGATATATATCCTTTATATTCCACGTCTGTAATATTGCCTGCTTTGCATGAGCAGCATAAATCGCACGCATCTTTCATTGGTTGAAACAAAGCTATGTTTTCATCTTTTAAAACATCTTCGAACAGTTTTCTGGATGCTTCTGGTACATTCTTAGTTGCTTCATTAACGTAGATACGATAGAGTTCACGTTTAGACTGTATTATAGGTGTTTAAATATAATTTTGTACTTTCTTTTCTACAGTAATGGGAAGGTAATTTGGGTAAGGATTTTAAAAACGTTTGCATTAAAACTTTTAACGTAGGCAGCATTTTGTTTTCGGTGTTTTATTGTTTCTTTATTTGGTTTCTCTCCTAACCAGTACCTCACTTTGACGACCCCGTAGCCCAGTTGGTAGTGACCCTGCCTGCCGAGCGTGGGGTCCCGGGTTCGATTCCCGGCCGGGGCAGATATTTATGTGAGAGATAAATGTTTGTTCTCGGGTCATGGGTGTTTGTGATGTGATAATTATGTATGTCCATGCCACCCGCAACACGGAATCCTAGTGCGGGAGTGTGAGTGTGTAAACGTTTATTTATTTATTTTTATTATTTACTGCCCCCTCTTTAATGCCCAATGTTCTTAAAAATGTCTTAAAACATACTGTAATTTTTTCGTCATTTAAATTTAAATTATACACTTTTGTAATACTTCGTGTTGTCATACCTTGGTGTAGTTTTTCTGTTTGTCGGCTTTGTATCAAGTAAAGAAGAAACAATTTTTTTTTTCTGTCCAACTTATCTCCTAAAATTTCTTAAATATTTTTAATCGGACGCTTTCTGTAAACTTTTCGAAATGAATGACATTACTTTTTAAGCATTTGTTGAAGTAGTTGTTAAAAGACTTGTGAAAATTTTCCGCTTTTCTTACGAAAAACTATGTATTCCTCACCTAACATTCCCAACTTTTTATTTCTTAATCTTTTTTAAAGATATGTTCAGATTTATGTTTCCTTTTTCTAGAATTATTTGCAACTTCAGATTCTATGTTTCTTTCAGGAAATAAGTCATCACACCCTGTTAATATTGAAGCAATCGGTGTAACATTTGTTATCTCAGAAAGTGGTACATAATTTTGGTCCACAACAGAGTTACCGGATAAAAAGTCACCAATTTCAAACAGACTTGCGGAATTGGAATTATTGCAACTCATTGGGTCGCAGTTTTCCAACGCTATAATTTCTTCAGTAAGCTCTTCATGATTTTCCGCTTCTGGAAAATTGATCTTAGATGAACTGCAATGAGCTTCTGATTGCATAAACAAAACTTTTTTTTCAATTCTAATATTTTTTCCGTCTTTTTTAACTCAATTAATATTGTAACGTGGAGTGTCTCTCCTTCGCTATAGAAATCAGTATTATTCGAAATTTTAATCCTAAAAAATATATTTAATCTGATGTAAATTTTACTTCTAGTGGAATGATCCAGCAATAAATCTCTTATGACTAATATGATAAAATTATAAGTATTTAATAAACTGAAACCTTCCTGTAACATATTTTATATAAAACCGACATAGGTTAACCATAACAATTATTTTTGTATGGTGTTCTTCTTAAAAACGGATGCATTTAGATACTATTAAATGTTTCACACGATGGTCAACTAAAATATTACTAAGTAATGATAACGTAAGGAATACTTCCATAACCAGCTACACTGCGTATATGCACTACTGAAGTAAAGATTTACAAAATGATTACAATCTTGGTTTTTGCCAAAACATAAAATATTGATGTACCTATATATAACTAAACACATATCCATTTGAAGAGCCGACGTAAAAGCGGACGGGCCACCTAATGGTAAGTGGTCACCGTCGCCTGTTGACAAGGGCAACACCAGGGTAATTGCCAATGCAACGCCGGCCCTGAAGGAGAGCTCCTTTTACACCTTTTTTCAAGAACCCCATGTCATAGCGCACCGGGAATACCGAGGAAGGAAGATCATTCCACAATTTGCACGTTATTGGCAAAAAAGATCTTGAGAATCGGACCGTGGTGCTTCTCCACAAGTCCAGCCGGTGTGGATGAAACTTTCTTCCTCGGCGAATGGTGTGGTGGTAGAAGGGTGAAGTAGGCACCAGATCAAACAATTCCTCGGAGCACTCACCATTGTAAAGGCGGTAGAACACACAGAGGCAGCCGATGTCCCTCCTAAGACTTAGGTGTTCTAACCCGTCAGTGATTCGTGGATCGTTGACGATTCGAACCGCGCGTACAGTGTAAGGGTAAGTGTAAGGGATATCACAGACCCCTGGGGAACGCCAGCATTTATAGATTTCATATCTGAGCAACAACCGTCGACTACGACCTTAATATGTCGCTCAGAAGAAAGCTGGCTACCCAAATGCATAGCCTCTCGGGAAGACCGTAGGATGGTAGCTTCGCAAGAAGAGCCCTGTGCCAGACCCGGTCAAAGGCCTTAGCGATATCTAGGTTGACTGCCAGTGCTTCCCCGTTGCTCTTTAGGGCCTGAGCCCACCGGTGCGTGAGATACACTAGAAGGTCACCAGCCGAGCGGCCATGGCGAAAGCTATATTGTCGGTCACTAATCAGCTGGTGATCCTCCAGGTATCTGAGGAGCTGCGTGTTAATTATACGCTCCATCACCTTAGCAAGCAGGGAAGTTATCGCTATAGGCCTGTAATTATTCGGGTCGGTGTGGTCGCCCTTTTTGGGGGTGGGATGAACAAGGGCAATCTTTCACGAAGACGGTACAATTCCTGTGGCATAGGATAGCGAGAATAGGCGCGTTAAGATGGGAGTCAACTCGGGAGCACACATCTTTAACACCACTGCGGGTATACCATCCGGCCCACTCGACTTCTTGATATCAAGGGACTGAAGAACTCGTCTGACCGATTTTTGAGTGAAGAGTACTTCATTCATCGAGCTCTCACACCGCGGGATGTTAGGCGGTGTGGTCCCCACGTCATCAAGAGTCGAGGTGGCGGCAAAAAGGGTGCCAAGAAGTTCAGCTTTCCCCTTTGCCGTATGGACAATGGATTCATCCGGTTTGCGCAGTGGTGGAAGAGATGACCGACAAATGTTGCCCTCGACAGCCTTGGCCAGCGACCAGAATGCACGACTCCCGGAGGGGTAGCCGACTAGCCGCTCGCCAATTCTGCCGATGAAGTCGGCCTTCGCCTTGGCCATCCGCCTCTTAGCTGACCGGGAGGCAGCATTGAGCTTTGTCTTAAGCTCTGGGGCTGATGGATCCTTACATGTGTACGCTGATTTCCAGGCGTGGAAAGCAACATGTTTATTGTTCGTTGCTGCAGCACACGAACCGCTGTACCAGGGCTGGTTTGTCCCACCGATGGATACGACAGAATTAGGGATAAACCATTCCATACCCTGGCGCATCACATCGGCTACTAAGTCAGCGCACACGTTTGGATCCCCCGAAGAAAAACACAGCTGCCTCCAGGGGTACGAACTCAAGAATTCTCTGAGTCCGTCCCAGTCTGCTGACCTATAGTGCCAAACTTGACGCTTACTTGGCGGCCTGGGGTCCTCCTGGCGCGCCAAGGGTACAACTGTCTTTACCAAGCAGTGGTCGGATGATCCGAGAGGAGCCCCGACCACTACTTGGTAGTTACTTGGATGAGAGGTCAGCAGAAGGTCTAACAAAGAAGCGGTATGGGTCTCCACATCAGGGACTCTGGTGAAGCCAGCAATAACCTGAGTGAGACCGTATGCCAAGGAGAAGTCGTAAGAAATTCTACCGGCAAAGTCGGTGGTCCTGGACCCCAACTAGTCCAAGTGGTGGGCGTTAAAGTCACCCAAAATCACCAACTCCGCCGAGGGGAACTGCTCAAGCACCTTGTCGGCCGATCTTTGGACATGCTCAAATAGACGTGTTGTCTCCGCGTCTCCGCTATAGGACCTATACAGACATGCGTAAACACGGGTGTGACCTCCAATGTCTACGCGCGTCCACAACATCGATAGGTCCTGGTCTTCAAGGCAGGTCATACGGCGACAACAGATATCATCCCTAACGAACATACATACCCCGGCACGCCATACAAATGCGTGCTCTAGCCTATAGCCAGGGTAGTTTAAATAGGACGTATCGTTCGGTGGTGATATCTGTGTCCCCGTTAAAAAGAGCAGGGCCGGCTTTGCTGTCTCAAGATGGTGGTGGACAGCATTTAGGTTGGTATGAACTCCCCTGATGTTGCACATGTCAACATTTAATGTGGTAGGAGGGTCAGGGGTTGCCGTTGGTTTGACCCTATTCTTTTTATTTGACTTGCCCATAGTGTAAATAAAAAAGGATAGTTAGGAGATGCAGTGATCTATTGGCGACCCCAGGTCAAAGTTTGGCTTCGTGGTAACCGTGCAAACAAGGGGGGAATATGAGTTGCTGGTGGAAGGGCCCCTGATCCCCCCGCGCGTGAACTCCGGGTACCACTCCGGTCTCTTACTCCAGCACGGAGTCTACGCAACGGGATTATGCGCCGGCTGGTGAGACAGCCTCCCAGACCAGAGTTTAATTGTGTTGTCTGGGTTCGGGTCCCTGTACTGTCCGGCGGGCGGCCTGCGGCAGGTTAGCCGTTTCATCTGGTCTCCCTGGCCGCCGCGCCAACACATCACGTCTCCTTGAGCAACGAAGCCTAAGAATCCATAGGACCCGGAGATACACCAAGAAATCACCGCATAAGGATGAGGATGGATGGGAGAGGGGGGAAACTGGTTTTCGAGTCCCCAGCCGGAACACGACGAATCGTTTGGCGGCTGACTCAAACTCGAAGGTGGTAGCTTACCAGGCGGGCCCCATAGGGAAATGATATTAATAGTAATGGTATTAATAGACCATTAATATCATTAGTACAAGCATAATCCCTCCGCGGGCCCTACCACCAGCAGGGTACCGGAATCAGTCGCCTCTTACGACACCCATCCGGCGTGGGATTGGGGTTAGTATTCTATGCCGCCCCAATACGACATTATCACTACCAAGGTTTAGGATAGTACGAAGCATAAAAATAAATTGAAAACGTGTTAAATGTAGATTTTCAATTGACGAAATACTTAATCAACGTTTCATTAACACTTACCTGATAAATTGTTCTGATTATTTTGTAGTTACCATAGTTTTTTAAAACCCAAAAATTACTACAATGCACTCCCGATACATCTGATCACATACGCGGAATCACCACTTGCCGGCAGTAGATGTGCAGTATTGTTCTTGGGCAATTCCATGCTTTCTATTGGTCAAACGAAAAATCTGTTGAAGAGATGACTGCCAATCAGGATACTGTGTTCACTGCCCGCGAAATCTTAAATTGGCTACATTTGTTACATACGCGGAATTATCCAATGCTAGTTACGCGTATTTACACTATCCCCGACGATATCTTATGTTGGGAGTTATGCCATCAAGATCGACCTCTTGGTCCATCTTTAGTGTAGGCTTACAGAATATTCTTGACTTTGCATTTGTATTTCATTCTTCATTTTAATAAAAGTAAGTAATCGATTGTGAACCACCAAATAAATTAGTTCGTAACTTAGTAATTTATCTTATTTTTTCAGTAAATCTTTTACGCTTCCTCGATATGAATCATAGGAACAAATATATTTATGTGTCACGAAAATATTTACCCTCGCCAGGATGTTATCCTTCAGTAAATTGACAGAGAGCAAATTTCACATATTTTTCCTTGAAATAGGCAAAACTAGGAGTATTAGTACTACTTTAAACGTACTCCATTAGATACGTACAAATCAAAACCAATTTAGTACAATGACAACACGTATTATGTTAAAGAAGTTACTTAAACTATGCCGTGAAAACCTCATTGTTTAAATTTAAAATCGCTTTATAACGTTATGCTATTCCAGGGCTTTAATATAATAAGATTTATTCATTTTGCTGTACCTGCGAGCTGCTATCAGCCGCCTTGACCTGAATACCGGTTACACAGCTTTACAATTGATCTAAGTATCAATTAGGGCGGACAATTGAAGAACTTAGCTGACTCGTCGAAGGAATTTTCGTAGTTGAATTTATTATAAAAAATATGGGTTTCAAAATTTGCCAGAGAATTATGACATTTTCTAAAACAGGTTTTCGTGTTCGCTTATTTTGTGGCTTTATCCAATGTAAACAATGATAGAACCCTATTCTCTCTTCTATAGTTTAATTTATCTACGTATAATGTAACGAAATAATGATAAATTCGATACTTTACTAACGTGCAGGTGCCTTGAATTAAAAAAAAAAAAATTTTTATAATTTCCATTGAGATACAAAGTAAGATAAAGTAAAGATTAAAAATAAACTTTTATGAAGTATGTTATGTGATTCATTAAAAGTTCTCATCGTCAGGAATATATGTATAACAACATATGCTTTCAAATTCATTGCTCACCCGAAACTGTTGAGCATAAAATTGCACAGAATATCATCACGACAATCTTTGTCGTCACAAAATGTGCTCACACAAAGTTTACAATCATAATCCCTTAAACTCCCACAGAAATCGGAATATATGTAGAGATTTACAGTGCGCTGTCCTATGCGTATCTTATTCGAACTTCAATACTTTTCAATATAATGATGTAACTACTAGAAATATCTTCATTTCTTAACATGTTTCTGAGATTATTGCTGAATAATTTTGCGTATTCAAAGACATTTTTTGAACTAGTAATGGATGACAATTTTGCAGGATATACATATTTATATTAATTGTAATTATTGAATAAAACTAGCAATTGAATTTAATTTTTTTTTTGTTTTGTGTTATAATATTATTGTTTTGGTTGCTTTATATTTTTTTAATATTTTTTAAGTGTTGTATATTATGTAAATAAATATTCTTTCTCTCTATCTCCATTTTCTCATTATTTGTTAAAATAAATACAATTTGTAATTGTAATGGTAATTTTTATTATAATGTTCGGGCCACGTGATGGTAAATGATCACCATACACAACTGCAACACCAGGAACATCACCAGCGCGGTGTTATCTAAAATATGTCCAAATAAAATCGATCGAATGCCAGTTCTACATATGACAAAAGTTGTATTTGTTTTTTATCCATATCGAGTTTATCTCTTAAACATCTATTGATGCGTTCCACACCATTTACTCTCGATTTTTTTTTTAATTTTAAATTCACGCTACGCGGTTCTGCAGAAGTTTTTTTATATTAATTTTGTATAATTTTGTTGTCAATCGATATATTTTATATATAACAATAAAAAAATCAATACAAAAAAGTATATACTATATATAATACATATATAATAAAAGTAATGTCATTGTATACATTCGACAATGTATGTATAATAGTTTAATTGCTAATATAAAGAAATAGACTACCTCCTGAACAGCCTCCTTTACGTAAACAATGAATCCATTTGTAGAACAGAAGTTATCTTTTCAGATTGAAGACACAAGCAGGAAAGGCGGAGGGTCAAGTACATTTTTAGTACCAATGAACGGCGGCATATGGACTATGTGTGTCTCGTTGGAAGGTAAACGTTTTTATGATTGTAGAAAATAAATCTTTTACTTTTTCTTCTGTTGTCGTTGTTTTTTTCAAAACTATTTCTTTTCAGAGGAGGATATTGAGTTACTATCTCGAATTGGCTTTCCGACCCAGCCACTTTGCACAAACTACTTAGCCAACAGCGACGATGAAGAACCGAGGGCTGATTGGCAACATCGTAAGTTTTTTATAATTATATTCAACAGAAATATATATACTATGTATTGTCGAACATAGCGTGGGCGTATAATCGTTTAACACTTTTAATTAATTGTTAACAAACACTTCACACCGGTCAAACGAAACAAGTAACTCTTCGACCGCAGAATGTAAACTGTGGCTTCATCCGTCGTCACTCCACTAGCTAGGCTCTGTTGTAGCACGATGTTAGCCGAGTATCGACGTCATCGCGGCGGTGCTGCCATCACTCGGATATTGTGCTGAATTTCGTTTCACGTCTATACTAATGACCATCCCCGACATGTATATATACATACATAAACACACATATATGTAATCCAAAATTCATACGATGTACCGCGCGCACACATATAGTGTAATGACATGTTTAGAGTTATTAACTTCAGAATTGTTAGCTACTGTAGTAGGTCTTATGGGCCCGTAGCTAAGTTTGTTGTTACGCTGCCTGCTGCGAGGAGTTTCCGAAGCTAACCAGATCCTAGAACAAACATGACACACAGATCTTTCTACTCAAGTCCTAGTTGTTTGAAATCTTTTAACTGTGTATGTCCACATCCGCTACACAGAAAATCCTGATAGAGCGGGATACTTTAATGATAAGATAAAATTAGTTTAAATGTTCAATATTTCAGGTATGCAGAATTTATCCATTTCGTGTGCGCTCGTGTGTCTGATAGTGCTTGGTAGCGCGGCTCTGGTGGGTATATTCGGCGTCTGCAAACACCAGATCAGTGCTGTGCTGATTACAGGCGTTATGTACCTGCTGGCAGGTAACTTACACCTATTGATCTGTGATATAATTAATATAGGTACTGTGATCATTAGATGCAACGAAAAATGGTATTATGAGAACAAAGAATCGAAATATATGGAGCCGGTATAAGTTATCAATTCCTTACTTGGGTCTGCCAATATGTTAAAATTAATCTTGTAGAATTTCATCATCGGTAATAAACATTTTGTCTAGGCTCCTTAAGGACTAAATTATTTTAATAAAAAAGTACTAGGTATACAGTATTAGTTCGCGCTAAATTTATTACCTGTGGCATCATATCCCGAAGGCGAGCCTACATCGTAAAACTTTGATGTTTTATCCAAACACCGCCATGAAATAAAGTAGTCTAAACAAGGTTTACATAAATTTATTGCGTCGAAACTATAGTTAGGAATGGAAGCAAAAATAAAGTTTATAGTTTAAGTCAATATGACAAAATACAAGCAGTTTTTTTACACCATTATCGCTATATTTCACTGTTCAAGAAGAAGGATATCAAATGCTCCATCCATGCTTAAGACCAAAACCTTAGCCAACGAAGAAGGCCATAATACCGGGCCCCTTCACTAAAAGAATGCTCTTCCCCTAGTTGAAACAGTCTCTTGAAACATAAAGAAAATGTTTGTAACGTGTCTCGATATCGGTTTTAGAAAACCAATGACGAAATAACCAGAGGAAGCAACGGCATCAGCTTCCTCTTGGTGAAAACTGCTGTCTGTACCCCTCGTTCAATCTTAACTTGGTATAATATATATTAGATTTACTCAGTGGTAAAAATTATGACCTAGCTGGCCAGTTGCCACTATCCTTCTAAAATCAGTCGCGATATATTTTAACATATTTCGGGTGCAAAGTTTGAAAGCTATTCCAGTTAACAGTAACAGGATTCACGGATATAATTTACTATTCGACTAGTTGTTGAAAAAAAGGTTATAAATCCGTACCCGCCTGGTCTGCAGACAATACTCTCAATCGTCAAGAGGCAATACACAGTTATTTTTGTTACAGGTCTCTTCGCGATGTTCACCCTTATGATCATTCATTTCAAGCGGGTGCAACGAGTGTCTTCCCGCGGAATACACGGCGACGACACTTGCGATGGTGTCATAGGACCGCGGTACCCCGCTCTCCCCTTACTATCCGCTAGAGAGTTCACCACATCGTGGTCGCTGGAGTTAGGCTGGGGAGGCGTAGTACTAGTCACCACTACGTCCCTACTATGGATTTTACTCTCAAAAATAATGCGATATAACCCGATATCCTCTATGCTACTGTAAATCTATATTATTCGTCGGCTTATTTGGTACGATAGTTAAAATTTTGAAAGACATTCTCAGTGATAACTTTCCATAATTGGAAATAAGGTAAGATCCAAGAACACTTTTGAAAGGATCCCCTTGATATTTTATCGTTTGTAGTTACTGTATTACTGGTAATATAATTTGTTTCTAAAATACAAAAAACAAAACGGACCCTATTCAATTAAGTTAATATGATAATTGTTGTTATTATAACATTCTAATTCATAAGAATTTATTATAACAATTTATTATGCCGTCTCAAATTCAAATCAAAAGCTCTAAAATCAGCTATTCTATCGATGTATTTTACAGCTGCGCTTTAACGCTATTTCATTTACAATCACGATACACATGCCCTAAACTTTTTCATTGTTGATGACTAAAACATAGCATCTCAGTAGCACAAGTTCCACTTCCACAACAACGGGCAAACTTAAAACAGGGGGTAATGTATTCGCACAACTTGACTGAACAACGCGAGATCTGCGCGCAAGAGAATACACGCAGAACGGCATCTCCAGGGCACAATACCAGATTGGAATACCGTTTACCGACTGCTATTTTTACAACAGTCTTATTCGTGTAATAGATGTGTACAAATATGATAACGCAATGTCGAATATACTATATCAAGAAACAGAAGTTCTCTCTTAGAAAACAGGACGAAGGGTTACGCCCTTCTACGTACTCGTAGATACATGGAATAGGATTTATTATTATATTTACTTCACCGTACAGCGTTAATAATTCATAGAAAATTAGGAAACTTATCTACCTAGATACTACTGAGGCCTATGTGTGTTGTTGGTCAATTATAAATATTGAAAGCTACGGTATAGATTTTTGTCATTTAAGTTTTAAAAAGTTTAATTAAAACTACTTATTTTTATTTGTATTATGTATCGACTCTTAGTTGCACCAATTTTTGTTATTAATGATTAAGAATTAGTAAACTACCAAACGTTAGCGATCGGTTGAGATAAAGTTTTATAGTAAGTATTGAATAAAACAACCATACGATTTACAACAATAATGTAAATTGAATCTTAAATATGAATTAAAAAATGTAATGTTGTCATCGTAAATTCTTAATGAATTTAAACGAATTAATCGTAATTAAGAATTGAATCCAACGCTTACAAAAGCTACGGCCATCGCTAATCTTGCTGCCGTCCATTGCTATTTAAATCTTGATATGAACAATTTTGCCACCTTTTATCTCCTTGTATGTCCCATTTATCTCCATTGTTTTCAAATTTGAAACCCGAATCTCTTGAATATATTGAAATATACCTACCAATATTACGATCTGGCTTAATGTCTAGCGCTCTTTTTAAATATCTCACCAACAGCACTTAGTATATAAAATGACCGCAACAATAACTTTTTAATATAAGTCATTACATAAGTTTTTCCATACCAGTCAACATATACCATACCATGGAATCGACAAAATATATCTCAGCCCAGGTGGACCGAGCCGAGTGACGTCATTTTAGCTTTTAATTTCAGAAATATGAATGTCACTAATATAGGGTGACTAATATAACGTCAATTGATTTTTCACAAATAGGCATAACTTACTCTACAAATAGGCACTATCCAGTGGATAATGTAGCTTATTAGGAATGAAATCGCTGCTGTGCAACGAATTTTTTTTTAAACTTTAAATATACATAATACACCTAAATATATACATTATTGTTTCGAAAATTCGAAATCTATGTTATGTTTATTCTACAAGTCTTACGCAAAAGCTGTTCAAATTGTACACTCTTGTCGTACTATGTTAATGTGAGTCTTGTACCTAAGGACCCCTTTACTATACACCTTTGAGGTTTGCTAAATTGCTTATTATATTGACTTTTAAAATCAGACGCTCGTTTTTATTATATCTACATTGAATGTAATTAAAACGTTTTATTAATATTTAATAAAGAATACTTTATATATTTATTTTCTGAAGAAATAAAACAAATGTTTATTTGTAGTTGAGTACTTTTTTGCAGTGCAGAATGAATGCAGAAAAAAGAAGCTGTTAATATCGTTTTTTTTTTTATCGTTTGCATAAAATATAAACAATCCTGAACTATAAACAATAACAAAAGATAATTACTCAATTGAATGATTAGTTGACGTCATTCTTGTAAGTTTGTGTTGTCAAAAGATCATGATAAGAGTTATAAAAAAAAGTTATGAGAAGTGCGATTTTCACTCCACCTTCATATCCTAATATCCTACGTCCAATGTTAGGAATCGTGCGACAATCATTTTTGTAACGTTTATAATAATAATGCCCAGTAAAGCTACAGTTCAACTTTTCAGTATTTGCCTAATAATTGAATAAAGATGGCAATCCATCTCTTATTCATTTATTCTATATAATATGATAATTGTAATAAATTAACTCGGATAGGAAGTAGAAAAAGCGAGGACGGGTTTTTTAGCAATCTGCAGACCACAAAATAACCTTTCAAATTTACTTAAGTATTTATAACTGTCATTTAGAAATACATTGCTCGGAATGTGTCTGTAATACTTACGAATATAGATTTTCTCTATTTTCGGCTGTTTCAAATAAAATGGCATACTTCTACTTTTCAATACGCATACGTGTACATTTTCTTAATAAAATATTATTGAATCTATTCAGTATTTGTGTCGTATATGCTTATCTGAATTTATAATTGTTGTGACACATAAAATCTTGCTTCATCGAATCAAGAAGTACGAAGTGTGAATAGGAGCGTATTTTGAAAGTTGGTGCTGTGAGTTTTAAATGTTTATTTATAGTTTAAAATGTTTAAAATATACATTTACGTTAAGTATATAAATTATGAAATTTGCATTTCAATCCTATAAAATCATTACTGTGAATAATTTAAGCGATTAAAATTAGTCATTTACAATAATAATAGGCTTTCTGCTAATATATTTAAATAATGTTTTACAATCTTATAATCTTAAGGTCTTGCCTACTCTGTTGCGTTTATTTTCTTAATATATATATCTAATTTAATTCTAGATTTGTGCAACAATAATAGCAGTTTAGGTTTTTAAAATACGTTTATAAGATTACGATCAACCTATTCATTCAAATTTCTGACTATGCACTGTGAAATACTTACAATGACTATAGATATAAGTTCTATTTAATGTTATAGATCAGATAGTTCCACCTTATACACAATGGCCACTGCAATTTGATTCTTGGGATGTTGGATATTAAGAATATCAATAAAATGTGTTTTTGGATATATATATATGAAATGTATCAATATTTGTGGCAAATGTTGGTGATAACCATAGACTTAAAATTACAGATTAAATATATCCGACATAATGAGCTGCGTTCAAGTAACATTGCATGATTTTGAATGATTTCAATTACCTATGGATATAAGCATTGAGAGTTTTTTATTTACAAAAGCAATCAGGCTACTAATGTCTTTCGACCGATACAAATGTTGATTTGTATGAAGAATTAAATAAGGCATCGCGTATAACACGATTGTAACAAAACAATGATCCAAGTTTGTTCCTTGTATTTCACCGGTCGTCGTTATTTGTCCATCCAACCATGCGTTATATGGATATGAGCATGCTTCTATTTACCAGCTGTTCACGGCAGGGCACGGGTCCTCAAAAATTAAAATGTCTATTCATTCGAACACACGGTAAATACAGATTGGAAAGGTTTGTGACCAGCCCTAATGTTGCAATTTCTTATTGCCCAAAGATTTTCGACGTGGTTGTTGTTATTATTTGAAGCCATCGATGACCGTTTACGATTTATTAACCCGTCAGACATGACATCGACAAGTTTGTCTACATTTTATTCTCTTAAATAGCATTTCTTATCGAATGATAAATTGTTTTTATGGTACAGCTTCCTATTGTGTTTAAATCCAAATATTGATAAGCTTGTTAACATTTTTAAAATATTTGGTCACTTAAATTGTGAGTTTATCGATTTGTAACAATCGCAAGTGGCCATTATGAACCTTTTACAGACTGCACAAAACAACTACACAGCAAATTTAGTAGTCTAAGTTGGTAGTGTAACCCTAGATCTCGATGCTTCTATGCACTATAAAGCGTTGTTTATATTGTGATGTTAAAATTTTATTAATAATGTTGTTTAATTGTTTTGTTACATTATTTTGTACTTAAAATGCATAAAGCGATATTATTTTATTTATTTCATTGTTTTATTTAATCAACCCCTTTCTTGGAATGTTAGTGGTAGTAATTAAAAACCAGAATATAATTGAAAAATATATTTAACTTGTAAGTTTATACTGATCTGTACATATTCAATATTTAAAAAAAAATACACATATTTACAATCACTTTTGAGCTATTTGATAAATCGATACATGATCGCCGAGTCAAGTTTCAGGTAATATTATTATTAGCAATGACGTCATTACTATCTAAATAGTAATTGTTACGATTCAGTGTCAACCTGAGGTAATACGATGTCGTCTTCAACCCAGTAAATCGTAAACTAGATTATCTTATTACCCATACACTAGTCGAAGGTATTTAAACCTCATTACAATTATTCATCATCCCTCAGCAACCCGCCCTCAAGGTCTATGTCTTCCGCCTTCCGTTTCTTGCCTCGCGGCCTCTTTCCATGCATCACGTCCAGTTTCATCTTCTTGGCTTGTTTTTTCTTTTCTCTGAGTTGAAGCTTCCTCTTGGCCGCCTTCTCCGGATTGTGCACTTTTTCTTGGAGTAATATCTGAAGGTAAATTAAGTAAACAATATTATTTTCAGATAAGTTGGATTTAATGTACAAATGTAATCGAATGAAGTAATTAAATGTTTAGCCCATATTAAGAACTATTTGTTTTGTTTTGAAAAAAAAAATACTTCATAATTAACTAAAAATTAAAAGCCATAGAAATGTAATCTATTAAATATAATTGTGCCATGACACTCCACTATACTAAATGTATTTTTCCAACGACAAACACAATAGGGATTTATCATAGATCTATTTTTTAAAATCAGATAAGATTTCAAAACAATGCACACTAATGACATTTTCCAGAAAAATACTGAACAGTCTGTAAAACTGACCTTTTTCCTTTCAGCTCTCTTCACGTTTAGCTTTGATTGCACTTCAGCAGCCATTTTGCTATACTCAATATCTCCAATTTTTCTCCTCAACTTCTTGCCAAGCCTGCCCGCTAGCTGCTTCGCTGCAGAAGCGGGCCCCGTCGGGTCCCCAGTGGACAGCTCACGGACTATCGGGGGGAGGATCACATCCACCACTTTAACAAGGTCTTCTGGTTCGAGTGAGCTTATTACATGCGTCCATATTGCAAATATTGCTGTCCGCTAGAAGTTCAAACCATATTATATTTTTGTATGCAATTTTTTTTTGCCTACAATAAAAGTATTACTAACTTTTAAAATCTTTTCATGATTAATGCTATGGTGGTAGAGGCTAGCCAACAAACAAAAGATCCTAGCAACATAAAATTGGACTGTCGAGAATAAACTGGATATTACAAGCCCTGCAACCTACAACAGGAAAAAACCTAACCTAATCTTTTTATATATATGTTAATAGTCAAACGAGCAGATGAACCACGTGATGGTAAGTGGTCACTGTCACTCATGGACATTAGTAAGTCCAAGGGCTTCACGGATGCGTTGTCGACTAAAAAAGAAGACAAAAGAAAGTACTGGCTCTTAAGCCCCCAGCCGGAACATAACGAAACGTTTAGTGGCTGACACAAGCAGGAGGGTGGTAGCTAGCCAGGCAGGCTTCACGGAAAGGTTGGCTTTTACTCGGCGATACTTGAACGTAGTTCCAATCAAGAATAAAAGCCAGTAACTGAATCACAACGAAGTACATAAAATAATTACAAACAGTAAACAAAGACATTCGATACTTAAAACTACAATAACACTTACAATATTCATACAATTAGGTGCCTTCGCGACCTCTGCGTTAACGGCCTTCCTCAATTTGTATAATATCCATCGAATGTTCACTTTACCAGCGCCCTCTATTTCATTTAAGTCCTCCGTTTCCTTTTTTGACAGTTGGAAGAAGGACATGGAATGAACTACTTTCATTACTTCGAAGAGGGCTGATGTAACCTGCAATGAACAGTTTATACTAATAAAGCTATAGATTGAAAAGAATTTAATATGTTTACATAGTATAAAATAAAATCTCTGCCTGTCCGATCCCGAAACCAAACGGAAACAGAAAAAATTGTCCATTGTTATGCAGTTTTGTACCAAGAAGGTTTAAGTGTAACGAGAAAAAATTATACAACGCTTGATAGAAAAGAGTAATGTTTACGGTGAACTTATTATTTGTGAACGTAAGAATTATACATCCCCAAGAGAAGCGAAGCGAGGGTGAGGTACCAGTAGTACATAAACGTAATCAAATCAAGCTGACTCAAAGGACCAACTAGGTTTTGAAAAATTTACAATATTATTGTTATTCCATTTTTTTACATGATAAATAAACAAACAAGCACATGATGGTCGATGGCGACCGTCACTCAGACATTTGTAACACTACTGGCGTCTCCGATACATGCCAACCGAAAAGGTAACAACCCGCTTCTTGAGGTCCCTATATCGTAGTATCGATGGAATACTACCGGTGGTATTCGCTACACAGTTTAAACGTTCAATGTAGGAACTGTCTTGTAGACCTTAGTGTCGACGAGCGCCAGGTATCGAATTGATGTTTGTGGAACTTGGTATTTCTAGGGATGGAAATTGCCACGGGTATCAAACGAAAAAATTCTTGAGATCATACAGACAGTAAGAAACATATAGCTGATATTTTCCCATTAACCAATAATAAAATATTCAGAATTATGTAACACACCCAAAGTCACTTACAAGAATTTAAATTGGTTTTATTTTTAACCTACAAAATCTTACAATCAACCAAAATGAAACAGAGAACATACCTGATCAGCCATGTCCTTACAAACATTAGGTGTGTATTGAGCACACAAATCCAACACTAGACTTCGCAAGGAATTCTCAGTTTCGTAATAAATGAACCCTCTATCGCACTCCATTTTTTTCTTCGCTATGAGATCCAATTCCTCTGTATTTACCGCTGCTAAAATATGTCCTAGAATCTTGGCCGCTCTAAGCCTAACCCACGCATGGGGATACGCTAACAACGCTTGACAATGCTGGGCTATATCGTCATAATCGCTCGCGAATTTCTTATTCTTCAAACTGGACGCGCAATGTACTGTAATCTTATCAATCAGATTCAAAATCTGGATCAAGCTATGATCCTTCTCGTTCTGTTTTTCCTCATCAGTCTTCTTGTCCTCTTGTTCCAATGTCACTTTTACGAAACGTCCTTCGGTTATGTCGTTGCTGAGTAACAAAATTTTTCCGCTGACAAGCGATAGAAGAGTTGGCAGCCGGCTTTTGAATTCTTCTTTTTCTACATTAATAAAGCGAATGCTTAGCTGCGCTGCTAACTCGAAGTGTACCGGCTAAAAATAACAAAAATCTTAATTTACAATATTTTGTTGTAAGTTGTAAGAGGATTCTTTAATCGTTGAGTCTACACCAACCTCTCCTATTCAGAGTGCACCCTGCTGGACAAATAACGAAACTATGGCTCCATAGCCATAGAGAACCATTTCTGTATAGTTCAGTTCCAACGTCTTTTAGTTGAAGTGTTAAAGAGCAAACAATAAACGAGTTCCCTGCTTTCTTTTTCACCAACTTCGATGGTGATACTTGTGATGTTATGGACTTCAATGGACGACGCTGGCCATTTAACATTAAGGTGGCCTATTTACTCATTTGTGAGCTATTATCATAAAAAAGATGTGCCGATATTAATTTGTAGTTTAGATGATCTTTTAGTCTTTAGTTCCATCTTATGTATGACATATAAATGTCGAATCTTGATTGTTAGGAAAAACAATTAAGTGCGTATGAAGGTATCAGTAGGTTCCATACTAACGAGTTCCGGAATACTTTTACCAGCATATTACTTCGAAACAATTAAAAATAACTTACCCGAGTATCTTGGAAGAAAGCCAACACCAGATCGAAGAGTTTGTTCCTCTCTAATGTAGGAAACTTCCCCAGCATACCCTCGATGCAAGACGCGGCTGAAGAGCGACACTCGGGCGCCGTGTCGTTCACCATACAGGCACCCAACGCTAGGAACATGTACGCACCATGCTTTGATAGTTGAGGCTGGGAATAGAAACAACAATATTGAAGTAGCAAACTAAGAGAGTGTCAATTGCTGAAGTCAAGTGTAAAGTGCTCCTTTAAGCCGAATCTCATTCAACCACCAAATTACATATACAAGTATACAGGATGGGTTTGTAAACATCAAAAAATTTTGCAAAACCATATTTCTTATTGTAAAACATGTTACATGTTTCCTTTTTTTTAATATAGCTCTACTTGTCTTTTTTTAGTACCACACAAGTACTCGTGAACCGATTTCAAGCTCTTTCCACTATTTGAAAGTTTATAAATCAACTTAATAAACTGTATATTGCATCAGTAAAGGGTTTTGAGTTACAACTTTATGTTTCCATGAAAGCTAGACAAGAATTACAGAGTTGCTGTTGAAATTTAGATACCATAATAGTTAGTAACTAATGATATGGAATACGTCATCGTTTTCTAGAACCAAATGGAACTGATTCAAGATACTTACAACAGGGAGCTTATTTATAATCATGTCTAGGAACTTGAGCGAGGATTCTCTGCCATGTTGCAGTTCGTAATTAAGCTGCGTCACGAAGAACTGTATGAACTTCTCCATTCGCTTCCCTGGTGTGTAGTGAGTGAGATAGTTCACAAAAATTGCACGCGCTTCGTCCCTGAAAATACATAGCCGAATGCATTAGATAGGTATTCCTTTTTTGTGTACAAAAAAAAACTCGCGATATATACTAGTATTTATAAAATAAATTATATTTTACTATAATGTTGGCTAGCATGCGTCAAATATATCGCTAGATCGGATGATGATGCCTGGATAGGTATACAGGCCAAGTTAGCCTGCTATTAAGTAAATACTTCAGAGGTTTCCGCTTAAATGATTATGGCACCGAACGTAGAAATCATACAGCCCGTAAGCCGACAAACCAAACGCGATAAATCACGTTTGAATAAACGACGCGAACTGGTAGGCATTAACGAAACCAAAAATATATATCTGTATATTTATATTTATATATATAAATAAACTATGTATGCATGTGTTTTTTTATGTTAATAATAGCCGACAAACGAGAAGACGAGCCACCTGATGGTAAGTGGTCACCGTCGCCCATGGACATCAGCGAGACCAAAGGTATCACTGATGCGTTGTCGGCCAGGAAATGAGAAGGTGAGAAAGAAAGAAGTGTGTGTGTGTGTGTAATTTCTGAACGACTACACCGGATTGAATGATACTCACGCAATATATTTGTATTACTGTTACAATGATTTAATAGATGTGCTGACGAGGTTTTTTCGCCGTTTCTTTTCCTCAATGTTAAAGCAACTTTTCGAAACGATAGTAGAAGCAAAAAAAATTACGTGTTTTACAAAATACCTAAACGATTAAATGACTTTGAATTTAAATGACTTCAGGATATGTTACGATACAATGAGAACCGATATAATGTATCAATCAATGTTTGTCGAACCACCTAGTGACTAATTCCCATTACCTCGACCTCGATGATTCACTCAATACACATATTTTGGAAATCTTCTCCATAACTTCATGCAACTCCGTAGAAACTAATTTTGCCTCGAGAATAGCTTTCAGCAGAGAGAAGGAATTGGCCTGTCGCTCATCGTTCTGACAATCTTCTTCCGCGTACAGCAGAAGAGTTTTTAATTGTTCCGCTTCTAACGTATAGTATTTCACGTTGCGAATTAGAGCTGTCACTGCCTGGAAAAAAAATATTATTCATATTCAATGTATATATATTGTTAATTTTACAAAGAGCCAAAGCTATAATCATAGTTTTGACATGACCTTAATTATATTTATATTACCTTAAATAAATATATATTACACGTTTATTGCTGTCCATATGTGCTGAAAATTGACAAACTAGTATCACGGGAGCGTCCTCTTACGAAACAAGAAATTTCTTTATCAAATAATGACAATCTAAATTAAAATAACTTTAAGTAAAATATAACATTTTATGCCCTTCTCGATTGGGTGTAAAGAGCCTTGATCCTCAGAGCGTCCCTGTCTCTATTGCACATTATTAGTTATTATTATACGAGCAATATTATTATATTAATAATAACATAAATAGGTACATACCTTAAAAGCGTTTCTTACTAATTGATAATTGTCATTCTGTGTGCTAATCTCAAATGTCGCATATTTATGCAGCATTGAAAATATACATTTCACTATATCCTTCACCATTTCTTCTAACGTTGGAGTACTAACTCTTATCGTCCATAAAGATCCAATACATTTGAGAGCGACCGTTATTACTTTGACATGGTGACTTTTCAATGCGTCTACCAATAGAGGTATGAGGGGATCTACGAACGCCCTGCAATCCAATCTTGACACTTTTTCCCTTTTAAGTATTACATAGAGAATATTTAAACTGAATTCAACAAGAACATGTGCATTTGCTTTTGATGATGTCTTGACATGTCTCGCTTGCGATTCCTTATTCCTTTTAGGTGTTTCTGGTATAATAAAACAGTCTGGTTTTGTGCGTAATATTTTCTCCTTTTGTACTTCGGTCAGTTCTCTCTTAGGAGCCCCCAAAACAAACTCAGGAATGCTTTCAGAAGCAATACCATGCAGAAATATAAATAGTGATTCAATATCAATAAATTTGTTTGTAACTAATCCGCTTGTAATATGCATTAATGCTTCTTGTACTTTCAGTACTATCTTCTTCGAATGATGCTTTTGTAATACCTCTTTGAATGGAAGAAGTAAATTTATCAAACATTTCTCTGTAATGTTCTGAGCTACAATCATTAATGTCACATAACTTTTTTTACTGGGCTTTGCCTCTGGTGTTTTATAATGCAGTTTCTCAACTTCCTTTTCCTCTGACAGAGCTCCAAATAAATCATTTACACACAAATCTAGAATATTTTCTAAATTGTCATTGATATCACCAGGTTTAAATTTGCTTTTAAGTGCGTCCAATACCGTGTGAATTGTAGCAACTAAGACGTGCACTTGGAATCCCCTTGTAAGTAACATGGTCACATGTTCGAGAAAAACGCCTAAATATGACGTACCAATGGTTACCATGATTTTCTTTACTATGTCTCGTGCCGTTATCCTAACTTGTTTTAAAGGCGATTTTAGGAAAGAGCATAATTTTATTATAATTCTGAAACAAAAGTTACAATTAAACAATTTTAGAGTGTTATAGCAAGTCTACATAGAGACAAGATTTGTTGATATTCTTCAATTTCATGAAAATAATTATTCTTTAAATATTTTTTAATTATTTTTCTAATATATGTATTATTTAATTTACATAGATTATAAATAAGTCTAATACTAAAATTCATATTAATTTGTTCTAAATTACTTGGTTAACAATAATATATCTCTTCACTTACATTAAAGCAAACAAATGAAGTCTTGATTTTGTTTGGCCTGCAATGGAATTCATCTTAAATGTTAAACTTACCCAGGTAACTGATGCTTGAGCAGATCTCCAGATAGCCTCTGCAACAACTTCACTAGTGCTAATGCGATGGGTACTCGCAACATGTCGTCTTCCTGACGCTCCAGCCCAGTGCGGCGGCGGTTCACTTTATGAGACTCTTCATGGTCGGTCAATTTACCTATAGCCCTAGAAAAAATAATTTTATAATAGTTTTATTTGCATGACAGAGCGGAGACACTTATCAGTTGTTCCATATATTATTTAATTTAATTAAAAAACCAAAGACGAAAAACAGCAATTTTCAAAGAAGTAAAATTTATACAGATAAATAATAAATCAAAAACAAATAAAATTAGTTAAGTCAGAAAAGGTGAAGTAGGGCACTGATTTAAAATAGGGTAACTTACCGATTCAATTGAGGTAAAAGACCTGCTGATAAAGACTTGATGATTCTGTTCGCCACCGAAGGGGACACGCTTGTAATCCTTTCAAATGCTGGCACATTAAGGTCATCTTTACATATTTCTTCTTCGGTTTCAGCTTTATTATCAGCTTGTAATAATTCTGTTTCGACATCTTCAAGTTTCTCATTGTCATCTTCTTTATTATTTGTATCATCTTTAATCTCGGACTCTTCAGGATCAACCATATTCTCTCTTGTATTGGCCTTAACTTTATCAGGTTTCGATGACAACGTTAGAGCTTTAGATAACTCAAAATTCTTAACTTTGGAAAAATCGTAGTGAAAGGCGTCTATGATACCCACCAGTATACGAGTCAGCTGCTTTTGATGTTCCGAAGAAAGCCGCATTTTGTTCAAATATAATTTTAATATAACTTCATAATGGTACCACGGCAATAAGCGACAACAAGTTGATATAACTTCTATACATGCATCTATAAGAGAATTCTTATCTGTATACTTTTCATCACATACATAAACTGTCGCTAATGGTAGAATAAAATTTGTAAGAGTTCTCGGCGTTGGGCATTTAATTACTTTTTTAAAGACTTTACTGAATTTGAGGAGCGCTCTCACGCGCCTATGTAGCTGAAGATGACACATGTTATCAAAGAAATCCACTTCCCTATCTTCCTTATTTACTAGATGTGATAAATCCGAGAGCACGACATCTGCTTCTGGACATTCTCTAGCTAATTCCCCAAGTAAAGTTATAGATTCGTTTCGTAAAATATCATTCTTCGTATCTCTGATACCAATGGATATTAAAGAGAGAACTGTGTCTCTTATCAAAAACTGGCCATCGTTAGCCGATCGATACTTTAGAAGCAACTTTGGAAGAATCTTTTTCAAACACAATCCAGCACCATCGCGTAATCCGATATCTTTTTCAGTACGCATAAAATAAAAACAGTTATTTACGATCAAAATTGCCAAATCAACTCCGATTTCATTGGTTTCCAACATCTGGTATATTTCCTTATAAGCATCTAATCTTCTGTCGAAATCTGGTTGTTCTATCCATCGTTTATTGAAAGCATTCATTTCAGTTATAATATGTGCAATTTTACAATATCTTTCTTTATTTGTAGTTACATTGTCAGCAATGGAGAAAAGAAGCTTAATCAGAAGTTTCCTTACTTCTATCATATTGACTTTATTAAATAACACAGCTATATTTTTAATATATATTTGAGGATTACTGCTATGATTCAGCAAATTGATTATAGTAATAACGGCATGTTCCATATTATCTTCTGCCATATTCATGCATACTTTCTTGACAAGTATTGGTAATAACAAGCTTAGTAATTCATCACACATTTCTGGCGTAGTTACTAATTCTGTAACTCTCGAAAGAATTAACAGATCTCTTCTGTTGACTGTGTTAGATTTCGCCGAATTGGTAACTCGTCTCTTCATGACCTCCAATATACTATGTAAATGCGGTATAAGAATTTTACTACCAAAATTAATTTCAGATTTTGTTTCTGCAACACTGGTCATATTGAAAGACTGTATAGCAGATACTTCAGTTTCAGTTTCATCATCATCTAATGTCAAAGTCAACAACTTTTCTATCATATCTAATATAATATTAACCACAGCCGGACTTGTTTTTGGAGCTAATAAAAGCTTAAATATAGCAGGCAAAGCACTGAGCTCTAAATCATCTTTCGAACTCGTTACAAGTAAAGTATAATATCTCGGGTTTTGACACCACGAATTAAACAACTTCAATAATGCTGTTGGACTATGTATACCTTCAATATGCAATTTGGGAATTAAAGGAAATATCAAAGTTTCAAAAATTACGATTATCTCATCTTTAGTCCATTCATATTTCTCAAATTGATCGAATAACTTCCGCAAAGTAACTAGAGCAAATGTTCTGAGATTTTTCATTACTTTAACATATCCAATGTGTACATTTTCAGTCTGTCTCAATACATGGGCTAAATTTGAACAGACCGCATAATATATCTTAAATAGGTGCGATAGAAGCTGATTGCTCATATGACCACCAAAATATTCTCGAACTACATCAAATAAATTAAGAACACTATGCAATTTACTTGGGCTTATTACAGATTTTAGATCCAAGTTACTTTGAATATGTTGGTATATTGCCAATGGTTCCAGAGTCATATAATGCTTGAAATGTGAGAAAGCCAATTCAATAAACATTTTGATTTCATTTTCTTTACAACCACTCAAGTATCTCATTACCAAACCCCTTCTACTTTGACCCCCACCTTTCTTATCTGCACCTAGTTTAGATGTCATCTTGCCATAGAGTATCCTTAATACAATCGGTATAACATGTTCGCGGTCTTCAGGTTGGATAGTTTGCGAATCCTCTGTAATTTTGAATTGAGTAAGCTCATCTTTAAATTTTCTTTCATCAATCAAATTATGCAGATTGCTTTTATAGGCTACCATATTCTTAATTTTATAGTTCAATACACAGTCTAAGGCATATTTCTGTAATCCAGGATTTTTATGCTTCAAATACTCCATAAAAAGTTCCCAGAATACTGGTTCTTTGTGAAGTGCTCTTGGATTTTTAAATTGAGATAAAACTTGCATGATATTTATAAGAGTTTTAAAAATAACTTTTCCGTTCGCTGTCTCATTTACATTATCTAATACTAAATTCGATTCATCTATCATTTCTTCACTCTCTAAGTTTTCTAAAATGCTCTCTTCAACAGCCATATCTTTATTATGAGTTGCAATATCAATTTTAAGTGCACTTGTTTGATCATTTCTTCTATATTCTTCATCAATGAATTGGAGAAATAGAACAACAACATCTCTATTCCTTGCTTCACATACTTGAATAAAAGAAGTCATTGTTTTTAAGAGTAAATTTCTATAATTATACAGATCTGGTCTCTCTACAATACTACTATACTCTGAATACAGATTTGTAAAAAATTCATAGTTACTCTGAATGTCTGATTCAAACTGGAGGAGTTTTAACTTGCTTCTTGCATTTGTAAATGAAGATTGCAAAGCTTTGTGGAATGTAGGCCAAAATACATCAATGGGTAATGCATTTCCAAACCCAGCAATAAGTTCAGATACTGGCTCCCAAAGCAACTTAAAATTTACATAGAGTACTCCAAGCATATAATCTAATGGAAATAAGTGAAAGTCAGTTCCTTTCACAAGTTCATACTGAGGGGTGTTAAAGGCCATTTTCTGTAATATGTTAAGCTGACTTCGGTATTCCTGAATAGAAGGAGAAATGCTTTCAACAGCAAAGCATTTACTGAAGATTGAAAACTTCTCAGCAGCAGCTGTGTTATTGAGCTCTCCAACATTTTCGAAAAGTTTGTAAATATGTGTAGTTAGCAAGCGAATCTGTAAGATAATCATAAAGGAATTAGAATTTAACTTAATGTGATTGAATTAATGACAATTATTTAAAAAATTGTTGCAGATACTCACAATATGGAATGGCGAAGACACATTGCATCTAAGATAGGAATCAACCAAAGATAGAAAGGGATATGTTAATCCATTTTCATGTTCATAGGCAGATAAATATAAGTCAACAAGATGCAATGCAACTACATTATTTGGGTCTGCTGCATAGGGCAGAATAGCAGGTAATAAAATATCTATGTCACATAACTCTGTCAAGTTTTTACAATTTGACATGTGAATGGCACACTCTATTGTATTTGCCAGCAAAAATATTTTTTTTCTAATAGATTTTGACAATGGTGAAGTGTCATAGAGATATTTATTCTCTTCAGTTGGTTTTTTGACATTATCATTTATTAAGGCATCCAAAAGACTAGTTACAAGTTGTTGCAACTGCTCTATACATATTTTTACATCTAGTTTCTCAGCATGTGGTAAGCAAAACAATACATTCAGCAGACTATTTGGATTCTCTACAATATCTTCAATATGACTACACAGTTCCTGTTTACAATACTCCATGAATAATGGTAATGCTTTACCAAAGTCAAGGGGATACTTCACCCATTCAAATAACTTAAGCCCATTTTTTGAAAGAGGAGATTTAGTCAAACATATCTTAGATAATGCACACATTGCTTTGTCATCAAAATTAGACTGAACAACAAAGTTTAAAAATGGTGGTAATATGTGCATGTCAAACTGTGAATATTCAATTACATTTTCCACAAAGTTTATCAAGATGTTAGGATAAGGCAATAGTAATAATGCTTTCACTATGATTCCGGCATGTTCTTGTGACAATGTTATATTTGATGATAAAAGCAATAATGCTCCAATTTGAGAACATACTTTTAGAACACTTTCTGAAGACTGTTCACATATTACTTTCACCAATAGCAAAGAAAACTGTGATGGATTTATTAAATATTTCCCGTTTTGATGTTCAATTACTTGTCCTGCCAATCGTAAAATATATTCTAAACCTTTACTGTCTTCATTATCCTTCAATATATCTTCTGTATATTTAACAATGCCATTCCAAAAAATTCCAAATTCTTTATATGATATTGTTTGTAGACTGTCCTCGATGGTTTGTGTAAGAAGTTTAAATAGAATTTCCTGATGTTTTGATTTCTCCTTTAGATGCTGTAGTAAAAGTGGCAGGAATGTTTCCGCACAGCTATGGAATTTATTACTCACTCCTCTAAATATTTCAAAAATAAGATGTCCGCAACCTGTAATAGCCTGAAATAATAGTTGGAGTTAGGTCTCTTTTAAAGTACTATCAATTTTCCTAAAAAAAAAAAAAAAAAAAAGTACTTACATTGTTGTTTGTTTGTAAGTAACTAAGGATAAGTTCAATAAATCTGTTCTTGTCACGAATGTCTCTAGCAACAAATGCAAAACTTTCAGCTGCAAAGTTATTGATATATTGAGGATGTGATTCACTCAGCAGAGGAATAATTCTCTTTATCACAACTGCAATATCTTTCTTTATATAAGGTTTTAAGATTTTGAACAAGAATGCCAGGCAGATTAAAGTCCATTCCAACCGTTCTACATCTTTTGTGTTTAGTAGATCTATTAGAATATCAAGAAATGTTGGGAAGTGAGGGTAGAAATCACTTCTTAGATCTTTCGCTAATGACACCAAAATTCTGAAAATTGAAATGAACACCATCATTTTCACCATTATTTCTAATAATTATTCTCACAATGTTGAAGCTTATGTCACCCTGGACTAATGAAGTTATTTAAGTAAAAGATTTTATATAATTAGATCATTAATATTATTATTTTCTAATATGCACTGAATGTGAAATATAAGCTCTAATTGGTTTATCGATAATCAAATACTTATAACACCTTTAATTTTTACTTAATAGTTACTTCAACTTCATATATCAAAATACTTACTCCAGCAAAGGCTGTAAGCATAATTGGTCTTCTAATTTTAAATATCTCTCCAGTATCTCAATCACTTCATTCTTCCTATGTATCAGCTGAGGTACTGTTACAATACCAAATACTTCTTTTCTGAATTTTTTAAAAGTCTCCGTTAAATTCAAAGCATGCCACTTTTGAATGGCTAGATGGAAGTGAGTTTGATTCTCTTCTGGTTGACTAGAGTATGCATGTTCTATGTGATATAATGCAGCATGACGTATATCTATCGAGTTTATACGCTCGGCGAATGGCACAAACTAAAAGTAACGATAATAAATGATAAATTAAACAACGAATGCAAGACCCTGGCTATTACTTTATTTTTAATCGGGAAATAAGGGTGTTTCATTAACAAATACATAAATATTGTGACATTGGATGTATAGGAGTTATATTCCATGCTACATTATACATCGTAATACTCTGAATCCCAATCGTAGTACATTATCAGGGATATAGTTGAAATTTATGGTTTTTAAATGTTTTCATTCAAGACTAACATATATAATATGCTGCAGTAACCTGAAAGTCAGAGTACTTGTACTTAACTTACCCGAAAGGTATTCGTAGATTTATGTTTCACTGGTTTGCCCTTCATTTTTATGAATTCTTATAGCATATCATAATTAACACTAAGAGTATTTTTGCATAAAATCAACGAATTTTCCACAAGACACGTGCGTTTGACATGTAATTTGTTTACAACATAACACAGGTACATTTTATATAACTAAAACATAATGCAACATAACGTGTAAGCGTCATCCCTTATTAGTCTGTGGTATATACTATTGACCAGCTTGATTGACATTGACAAATTGAACTACTTTTCACCTTTGTCTCAAATAGTCATAATTTTTAAATTTAACGATTGCATGCAGACTCATTTTATTATGGTACACTTTGCATAATATACTATGAACACAATTTACAAAAAATCTGCTCTTTATTTCAGTAGACATAGAATATATTATGCCTATTTATTCGCGATTTTTCCACCTCATAACTCGCCACAGAGTACATTAGTATGTACTGAAATAACTCGCCAAGGCAGACATTGAAGCACTTTGACCACAGAGTACATTTGTATACACTGATAACTTTGACATTATTAATGTAAATATGTAGTTATATTTATTATACAGCTACATATTTTTTAACAGTTTGTAAATTAAAACTTTTAGATATAATTAAAAACAGCAGAGTAATTTCTTATAAAAAGACGGTGCGAAATTAAAAAATAAATTTTTAAAAACAACAGACAAAGTTTGAGTACGTATGGCTTTGACTGTTAACGTATTTAAAGAACCCTGATAACCGGGGCATACTACAGATGACGGCTTAGAGGCCTCCAGGCCAAAGCCAACCTCGGGTGTTGTTTAGTGGGTAGGCCCCTAGATTTTTCGGGAGTCCCACATAACCAGCGCAGCCGGCTGCGCTGGTTATGTGCGACTGTATTCACCACCCCCCTCCCCCGCTTTCCGGAGGATAGCCCTATCTCCTTTGTCTGGGCGCAAAAAAAAAACGGGGCATACTCTTCATTTAATACGATTCTTCAAAATACTTATAAGCGAGGACACATGGTGTGCTAGTACACATTGTTTATCAAGGATCATTGCCATGTTAATTCAATCAAGACAGTAGTTTTCTTATCACTGTCAGTGTCGTATTATCAGTCAGTTAATTCGTGTGCTGAGAATGAATTGAATAGTATTTTAAAAAGATTGTACAACATTCCTTCGAAAAAACTTTATCTGTTTTTACTGTTTTCCCCATAGCTCTTGTGTTATTATTGCTATTAGGTTCGTAAAACGAATTCTAGCCTATACTAACAAAAGCACCAAAATCAAAACACATTACCCCTTGAAAGCAAGACTTTATAACTTTTGTTTTGTTATTTTTCAATGCTTGCAAGGGCCGTAAACTCATTGCCGTCAGGGCTATCGCAGCGTATCACAAAAATTTATTTCCAAGGTATTTTTGAATTATTATATTGGCTTCTAATTATATTATAGTGTTTATTTTCGATTTGTCAAACTCATCTTAACAAAAAATGTTTTCCGACATTACTATAAGTTACTGTGTATATATTAATAGCATTTTGTATATATTCCTTACAAAATTATTTTTTACAAAACAAAATGCAATTCCAGCGTTGACGTGGAATCAGCGAGGATCACATAGTGCTCAAGAGCTTCACGAACTGAAAGTCATGGATGTGAAGATATTACCAGCTTTACAGGACAACTACATGTACTTGATTGTAGACAAAGTAACCCAGGAGGCAGCCATTGTAGATCCAGTTGAGCCTACAACTGTACTCAAGGCTGTTAAAGAGCATGGTGTCAATCTTACGACTGTACTAACTACACATCACCATTGGTATCTATAATTCTTTACACTTAATTAAAATTATGTCAGACTTAATTTTTTTACATTTCATTTTAAATTTAAATTCAAAGAAATTTGTGGAGTGGCATTACTCTTTTTAAAAGCTAGTAGAAACAGAAAAATTGCAAGAGCCTATTAATATATTGATTAATTTATGAATAAATTATTTTTATTTATTCTAGATACGATATACATTAATTTACAATTCATATGTAATGAATCAAGTTATTTATGTGGAAGAAATTTATAATCACAGAGTCTAATTCAAGTTATTGACTTATACAAAGCCAGTATTAAAACTTTTTTGTTAAAGTCACTTGTCTATCAAATTCATGACGCACTTTGGGGTGTTGTTCTATGTACTAACTGTTATTGACCTCAAGAAAACATACTATTACCAATAAAAATTTGAATGTACTCTTATAGACAGGTTTGTCCTTATCCAGGGCAGGATTTAGGGGCCCCCACAATAGACTAAAAAAAACTTTCAAATTCCAACAAGTAAACAGTAGTAAGCAACATTCCCTTTGATATAAAAAAAATGTGCATTGTATTTGGTTAGGGGCCAGGGGGCCTCCTGACCTCTAAATCTGACCCTGTCCTTATCATTAGAATGTTGCTGATAAGTGAGGCATAATAAACAAGATGGTACAAGTCATAAAGGTAATATACATATAAGTAAACATTAACAATCTTACATAATTATATGTAATATTGTAAATGTTTACTTATATAATTCAAACATTGCTATCACATAATGTATATAGATATTCAACTCATAATTTAACACAGTGTTGTACAATGTTAATTACTAATTTAATTTATATTGCAAATATAACATACTATTTGTATTAATAGTTTAATAATATGTTTATAATGTTTTTAATGAAATTGTCTTCATTTTAGGTATATTAGGATATAACTTACAGATTCTTTAAAACATACACACTTGTAATAATTAATACTTTTACTTTTAAATTTATTTTCTTATGAAACAACTAAAGCTGCATAAAGTAATGTTATGTTGCATCATTTATAGAAGTATATAAAACAAAACAATAGAAGCAATGTAATTGTTGTTCAAATTATGTTATAGGGACCATGCAGGAGGAAATGAAAATCTTATTAAGCTTCAACCTGGGCTCAAAGTTTATGGAGGGGATGACCGCATTGGTGCATTAACTCAGAAAGTCCAACATAATACCAAGTTTAACATCGGAAATTTAAATGTGGAGTGCCTATTTACACCATGCCATACAACTGGCCATATTTGTTACTTTGTCACTGCTCCTAATGAGGAAAATAATTCTGCAGTCTTTACAGGTAAATGTAGGGTATACATTTTTAGTATAGTTGATAGTTGTCTCTAACAAAAGTTTAAATCAAAAATTTTTAAGCTTTTTTTTTCACCAAGTTATCTTGCATGAAATGTCTTAAAAATTTTGCCTTTAGAACTAAATATTGAATCTTAAATGTGACTAGGGTTCCTTCAGAACACAAAAGACCTTGGAATCACTTAACTCTTCTGGTTGTATAGGTATACTTTTTGGAAATATACATAAGTAATTGAATTTTTTTCTCTGCAATGTTTTTTTAATTAGCATGCATTTTGATTCATTGTTTATATTTATGTGCCATGTCAGACTAGAATGGTCTGCTCGTATCGGTGTTTTCATTCCATCACAGTGTCAATGAGGGAATAGGCTTTTTCTAATCTAATGCACTTTACCATCTATAACTACATTGCCACTTACCACGATGCAGGATAGTAGTCAAGCAATGGCTTATAAGTAAAAAAATACTATGCATATCTTTATCAACTATATTTAATATTTTTCTAGGTGACACATTATTTCTTGGAGGTTGTGGTAGATTCTTCGAGGGCACTGCTGAGCAAATGCATAAGGCACTCATAGAAATATTGGGGAAACTTCCTGATCAAACCAAAGTGTTCTGTGGACATGAATATACCTTGCAAAATCTAAGGTTTGCTGCCCATGTTGAACCAGACAATGATAATGTCAAGGCAAAGATTGTTTGGTCAAAACAGAGAAGAGATGAAGGAAAACCTACAGTAAGTTATTGTAAAATATAAATTACATCCAATTATATATAAAGTAATTTAGGGTCAAATTATATACAACTGGAATAACTTGCAAACTTATTATATGCAAGGCAGAAGTGAATAACCTGTTACCATCTAATTGCTTTTTACCATTTAAGACTTGACCATCTGAGAAGATTGCAATCAACCATTATTTTACATTAGTTACTTAGAAAGTAAGATAAAATTTGAATGATTTTCAATATTTGTAGGTTATATAAACAGAAATTACTATGGGAAAACGATATTTAAATACGTAATACCGGACTTAATATAAAATAAAAGTTTACACACACACCCCTGCACTGGAATTCCCTGGGTTGTGGGTGGCATGAACATACACAAATATGACATAACAAACATCCATGACTCGAGAATAAACATTTATTCGTCAGATAAATGTCCGTCGGGAATCGAACGCGGGACCCCTCTTTCGGCAGACAGGGTCACTTTCAACTGGGCTATTTAATATTTATAAATATAAAAAGTAAAATAACTAATATAAACATTACACTGATGAAATACTTTCTATTGATATAATATTAAATTTGTAGTAATCATCTTAAAAGATAAATACTCTAAAAATAAATCCTATTTCGATTAATAAAAAAAAGTAATTATTTATTTAAAATTAAAACTGCATAACAATATTAACCAATATTAGAGCAACCTGTACTAAGAGTAAGAGATTCTACTTAATTATGCTAAAGCAAACAAGCGTCCCGCTGCGAACTAAATAGTAATTATAAGTCAATATCTTCTCTGTGAAAAAAATTTAGTGTCGAGCGTTGCTTAGAGATCAACAGGCTTTTTAGAAATTTGGTTTTTTTTTAATTTAAATCAATTTATCATCAATGAACCTTATTATAGTTCTAAATATCATTGATTCTTAGTAGTGACGTAAGTTCCTAAAAAAGAATTATTGAGTAACATAAGTGAATGAATGAAAAAAATTCTGTATCTTAAAATACAAGCAATGTTCTTCCAGTTATAGACAATTATTTAGGTGCAATGTTGCGAAGTCACCATGGCATATGTATGTATTTATAATAAAGAGAGGAAATTTATCAATTTCTTAATGTTCATTATGGATATGTTCCAGGTTCCATCAACTATAGCTGAAGAAAAATCATACA
>PDGT01000024.1:1553479-1591506 GCA_003671415.1 Megathymus violae | reverse complement strand
TTTTAATTTGTTATATTAAAAAAAATCACTTAAATATAAGTAAAATTTATTATTTATTTATTAACAATATAATTAATGTACAACTAATTAAGTTAAAGCTGATGATCACAAGGGCATTACGGACTATTATCTGGCATATTGTTTTGTTGCATTAATTGTCATTGTTCTTTTTTTATGTATGCTGACATCTCCTCCACATATTTTTCTTTTGAACGTTCAAACATTGCAACATATACCTGAGAAAATAAATTATTTCATGAGTAACATTTGAATATTATTTCAACCAATAGCCTAAAGTATTGCTTTTTAAGTCTCTTTAACCTAGCAGAACATAGTTCCAAAATAATCACCATCTTATAAAAAAATTTAAACACATTTAAATGCAAATAAACAAAATTGAGTAAAACAATATTAATGATTGAGCCATTTAATACTTTAAAATGCTGAAAGAACTCACTCAATATAAAAGCAATGCTTCTTAATATATCAGAACCAGTTTTAATAAATAGACTGTTTTCTTAGCATGTATAAGTAACCTCCACACATTAAACACAACCACTTCTAAAATGTATGCAATTTGTAAACAGTTTATTAAGAAACATGTCCTGGAATTTAAATGACATAAATGTGTCTTAGACTGAAATTGAACCAAGGATACTTGTTCACACTGCATTAGACTATATTGAAAAAAAAAGTAGAAAATAAAAAAAATCATATAAGACATACACGAGTTTGCAAAAATTATAAAAACTTAATGTAAAAAAATAAGTGGACCCAAAATTAAAACCTACCCTCTTTTCATCATGTGAAAGTGCTCTCCATCGTGATGCAAGTTGCCTTGTGATCTCTTGTTTGGTGGGTTCAGATCCAATTTCTGTTGCCGCTTCTGCTACAACTAGTGGTCTTTGTTCTTGACAAAATTGGAAGAAAGCATTGCAAGGCTTTTTAGGTGCGTTTGGATCTCTTTCAGGCTGAAAATAGGTTTAACATAATATGGGCTGTTATTATGTTATAATAAAATAATAGATTGGAAAACAATGTTGATAATAATTCTAGAGTATTTTTTAGGGGAAGATAATATAAAATATTGTGGGATGAGCTAAGAATTTTAGTGCTTGCTTCCAGAGTCAGTAGATACACACTACAATCAAACAAACCTAATGATGATGCTTGTTTAATTTTATTTGTATTGATTCACATTTATATTAAATATTGAAATCAGTTATTTTGCTAATAATTTTACATAATACATTAGTGTTTGTTGTTAGAACATAGATTTTTAGTGTTGCAAATGTTTAATACACAAGAAATTCAAAATAAAAACATTGCAGATAGAAATACATATAAGAATGTACAATGAAGATGAATAAAATTGATTTTCAAATCGAATATTAAACATTAATCGCTATAAAATGAAGGAAATAAATTATAAGTAGTATCAACCTAAAACTTAAGTTATCAAAACAGTGTAAACAATACCTTGTCAGCTTTGCTTTTTCGCTTCGGAGCGGCCTTTTTATTTCCAGTCGCATTCTGTTTTTCTATTTGTTTCCCGGGCACCGGTGGCTTGGCACCAGTACGAGTAACTTTAGCTGCAGGTTCAGGTTTTATATCAAACTCCACTGTAGCTGTGCGAAATGGATCGCCATGCTTGTCCAACCTCTCCACTAACAATTTGATATCTTTTTTATACCGCTTTGTTATTTTCTTCGCCTCGTGTATCCTAAAACCAGCATACGCTTATTTACACTCTCAAAACATTAATAATATCGCGAACATGGAATAAAAAACCGACCTATTCACTATTCGTTCATTATCCTGTTGCAATACTTCACATCGCTCCAACAGCAATTGATATTTTCGCCTATAAACTTCCTCCTCTGATGGTAAACTAACCATATCATCAGAGTCGTCAGAAATATTTGAGCTAAGCTGTTGGACTGTCATTTTAATTTATTTCACGACTTCAAAGTTCAACAACAACCAAATTTATTTTTCTTTAGTTGTCCGCCCGTTTATTGTAGTTGCCAAACATGACGTTTCGTTGGTGGTATTGGTAACCCTGGTTAACCTCGGATACGTGTACTAATTTTTTTTGCAAACAAAATTATATTAAAATCTCTTGATGACTTCTCTGTTTTTCAATATAATTTATTTTTATTAATTATAAATTAAATATATACATTTCAGTTACCCTTTTGTTCCAAATTAATCCTTACTTTGATTTTTTTGGACTTCGATATAAAGACCTTTTAGTACCTTATTATATTAGGTTTGTTGATAATTTTTTAACCAGTCGTTCATAATAAATAATGACTTTCATGAATAATTAAAACGTTTTTTTTTTTTGAAATATAATATTTTACGTATTTGAATTTTTTTTAGTTATAAAGCATAATACAGTCACGCATTTATATTACAGCCCAATTAACATATCTGCTTAGAGATGTTCATTATTGCATTCTGACACTAATGAAAAATACTGTAGAGTCTATAAATACATTCTACATAATTGGAAACAACATCAGGTGAGTTCGGTATAGGATGTATGTGAACTTTCTCATGTATCACCGATCAGAGAGGTTGACGGTATGGTCTTTTTCAAAACCCAGCGGTATATTTTAAAAATATATTAGAAATTTATTGGTTGCAAAATCAAGGTTACTTTCTGTATGTTTAAATTATAATTAGTTATTTTTATAAGCAAACTTTTCAAGTTATAATTGGAGTTAACAATATTTTGTATCTCCAAGTAATTTTTTTAAGATACCATAATAGGTTATAAGGGAAAATTCCGCTTTTCATGTACTCATAAACAGTGCAACTATCCGAATTATGGAAGAACTTCCGGGAAATGCGGATAAATTTATATTTCGCGCCTTCTGCAAGGGTCCATTTATTGCTTTCTGATTCTGTTTCGCGTTTGCGCTCTACAGTTCGGATCTCTGCAAGTGAAATAGTATTGATAGATATCAAACAAGCGCGTGGTACAGAGGAATCAAAGTATTTAATTGTAAAATGGTTTAAATACAGTACAATTTAGTGCCAAGATGCTACAAGCTTCAAACAAAATTACTACATTAGTACTATCGTAAATCGTAATATGATATTAAATATAATTGTGAAATTTTATTATTACAATGTAAATACTCGAAATTGAATAAAAAAAATCTACACCAATGAATCGTATTACTAGAAATGAAATGGTTGTCGGCGTTTTCGAAACGAACTATGTTTATATATTTCATATTATTATTTCTATTATATTTATTATATGTGCTGAATATTTGTTTAGTTGACGAAGAAAAGGTTTGTGTATCATTGAATTAATTATTATAATTTAATGAGAAAAAATTGTAAATGAGAATTGAAATATCGTTGTCAATTTATTATTTATGAAATCATGATATAAATTTTTTACCGTAGTTCAGCTTCAAAGACTTTATCAAGAACCATGTAAAAAATTACAATAGCGCGACCATGAGATTCGCCTCTATTTTGGGATATAAGATAGATAGTTCCAGTAAATACAGACCATTGAAAATAGCCTTAGTGCCTACAAAGAGACTGCCTGATGCCTTGATTATTGGAGTTAAGAAGTGTGGCACAAGAGCGCTTCTTGAGTTTTTAAGGTAAGCAAAAATATTTTTTGAACTATAAATGATTTTACTACAGTTTTTACGAAAATTGCCAATCAGTGTGGCTTCACATTTTCAGATTGCATCCAGACGTAAGGGCTGCCGGCTCAGAAGTCCACTTTTTTGACAAATTCTACCATAAAGGATTTCAATGGTACAGGTGTGTTCTTAGCAAATTGTTTAATGTACATAAATTTTGCAAGCCGGTTGATTTTGGGATTTTATTAATTACTTGTTACATTTTTTATTATAAACCTCGCATAATTATGAAATATATGTACATTAATTATTTATAATTATATTTTAAGAGAAAAAATGCCACCGACCCTAGAACATCAGATTACAATGGAGAAAACTCCATCGTACTGGATTACGAGGTCAGCTCCAAAACGGGTATACTCGATGAACCCTTCAGTGAAATTACTGGCCGTGGTCCGTGATCCTGTTACTAGAGCTATTAGCGACTATACTCAATCTGCAAGGTTAGTTTAATTATCCACTTGTATTTTACAATTTTTACAAATTTTATTTTGATTAAAAACATCCTGATTTGCTACTAGATAGGGCACATGTTCGACAATATTCTTAAATTTATTTTTGAAGTTTATTTTCATATAAGAACAGTATTTTTAAATTCCTTCATATATGTCATTTACATATTATGAGATATATTATACATTTATAAAGTTTTTAGTAATCGTTCATTAATTAGTAACCAGCTATAATATTTGTTAACTACCTACCGCCTTCATTTCACCACCGTTCAGTAAATCAATGATTTGAATTAATGAATTCGCATACCCAACTGGTTAGAATAACAGAAGCTATATAGTAATACTATAAGAAAAACCGAACTGTACCTTTCTTGCAAAATTGAATTATATTGAATGGATTGTGTATAACGAGGTAGATCACAATATGGCTGACATTGCTTGAATTTTCAAAAGAGTAAGTTATTTAAGGCTAGCAGCATAAGTTACGAGATAATGATAAATGCCAACGCACAAAATTGTACAATCCGCAGAGGAAAACGGTTTTTCCCTTCCATTTGTTTACGTGTGAAATTGTATTGTTGAATGCTATTGTCCTCCACTGGTTCTTCCTTATACATATGTAAGTTACTGTTACAGAATTATTTCTTCATGATTTATCGATTTTTCTTCAAGCAAGAGGCCGAGTCTTCCACGATTTGAAGATTTAGCTCTACCCAACAGAACTATTGGATGGGGTGGACCGTGGTCTGTGGTGGATGCTACCTGGCCTCCAGTCAGGCTGGGCATCTACGCACGTCCTCTACGACGTTGGCTACGAAGGTTTCCTCGTACAAGTTTATTATTCATCAGTGGGGAAAGACTTGTTGCTGAGCCAGCGGCGGAGATGGCTAGAGTTCAGGTATGATATTATTAAAATCAAATAAGACTAGTATATAACCATCCCCCCATCCTTCCAATCCAATCCATTTTCTCTTTTCCAAATCAATTACAATTGTACTTGTGTATGATGGTTACTTCCTTAACTGTCGGGCTAGGTACCGTTTTCTTTCTAAAACTTAAACTTTGAATGTCCAGAATTAACAGCTTCACCACTTTCTTCTTGCCCACCAATGCGATGGTGACTTACTTGATGTTACTGTTAGCCATTAGTGGTAGTGACCGCTTATCATTAGATAACCTGCCTTCTCGTTTACTGACTTTTAAGATGAAATAGTAACGGATTGCAGTTCTGTTTGTTAATATATATTTAATACCGTCACTTATGTTGACTATTAGGCGAGTGATATTTTCAGGTGTTTTGCTGTAAGTTTATTGAATAAGTTGAAAGCTATTTCAACTGCATAATAAGTTTAAACCAAAAAACTATTTTTTTTCAGGATTTTTTGGGGCTGAAAAAATTAATAACAGAAAAACATTTCCACTTTAACTCAAGCAAGGGATTCCCGTGTCTACTTAAATCTGAGGGTAGTTCTATACCGCACTGTTTAGGAAAAACCAAGGGTAGAAATCACCCTTACATCGACCCTCTAGTTACAGAACGACTTAGGGAGTTTTATAGACCATTCAATGAAAGGTTTTACGAACTTTCTGGCGTCAACTTTGGATGGCCGTGAAATTTAGATACATATGATAACTCACATATCTCAATGATGTAACAGGAATCATATATACATATCATTATACTTAAATATTTGAGTATGATTTTTATAATATATACATAAAATAGTCAACCTATGGTTTGCTGGTAGATACTGTATTCCATATCCATGATATATGTATGTATGTATCCAAATACAAAAATATATAAAAATAACATGTTATAATAATCATAACCAAATGATAGTTACAAATCTAGTTTTACGACGTATGTAATTCCTAATTTTATCTTATTTCCAAATATAGACTGTTTGCTATAAAAATGTCCATTGTAAACAAACATTAATGTCACTATAGCATTGTCATTATGTAAGTCTATAATTTATGGTATGCTTTTAATTTTAGATTTTACTCTTAAACTTTGTTCATATGTAAGTGCAGATTTAGTTCATAATATAAAAAGTACTTAGGGTTGGTAGGACGGTAGGTATATTTTGTAGAGATATTTATTACCATCAAGTTGGATAGTGTTTGCGAAATGTGGCATAAAATATATTAATGGCTATCCGTTTTAAAAATGATTCATTGCCATACAATTTCATTGGTATCGTGGATTAAATTAAAAAACGGATATCGGTACCATAATATTAGTAAGAATGGATTAACTTGGGCCACCTAGTTTTTTTTTTCAGTAAGGTTTATCTATTTCATCCTACTTAAAGTTACAAGCGTATAATAAATGTATGGGATATAGATTCTACGTACAATACTTGTATGGGATGTAGTCTGTTTGTAGGTTTTAGGTGGACTAATGATGACAGTTTTTCCTCTTTACTTTCAAATAACAAGGAACTGATTGATATCCAGTTTAAATGTTATTTTGAAATGTTACTAGATGGCGCTACTTGCAGATTCGTGTTCTGGAATCCTTTTCTTAACATCATTAGCTAATAACCAATAGCGATATATGAACAGTACAGATAATTCTTAATTATGTAGTCAGCATAAAGATTATTTTTTCGTATCTCCATATATTTTTTTGTTTAACATTTGCAGGTTCCCGAGTGCCATACTATGAGGTGGCAGGTGCAATCTAGAAAATGTTTACTATTTGAAACAAAAATACATACATCAAAATTATGCTTTCTCAATACAAAAAGTTGGAAGTTAAATTCAGAACATACATTTTTTTGAAATCTGTTTAATTTTTTTTCTTCTGTACTAATATTATGATTATATAACGAAGTGAATCTGCATTGGGGCACGATCAATTTTTAATTTTACTATTATTAATAGTTTGTTTAATCTCAAAAAGGGTTAAAATTCTAGTTGGTTGTCAAATCAACGTCGTTTTTGATTAGTCATTGTTTTGTAATTTAAGACTTGTTGCTTTTACGATTATTACTCAATTGTTTTCAGTTTTTAATATTATGTATTAAAATTAGTTCCCTATTAAATCACCGCTATATTGTGCGCTGACGTCTATTCGATTCAGTATTCGGCTTCGGCGGGAGTACGTCAAATTCGATAAAAATCTGGCACTAATTTGTCGTTTTTTATATTATTCATGCGTTTCACTTCGTATGTGATATACACGATGGTTGTGCACAACTATAGGTACGCAGTATTAAGTTGATGTCAGCAAGTATTGGAAGCTTATAAATTAGAAATTATATTTGAAATATACGTAACTTACATTATCCATATACATCCATATCATTGTTACAACTTATTTATCACTAGCCTTCCTTTATGCGCTTACTTACTATATTATAATAAGAGAGATATTCATGTAGTATCGTTAGAAATCTACGTGAAAAATTACAATCTATTGCGAAGTAAAAGAACCGAGATAGGAAACAAATTCTTACTTTGTTTAAATACTATTCATAGATTACATTAAATATATATTACTGTTAAAATTAATCTTGATCATGGGCGCCGGCAGCAGGGTGCACATACATAGAATTTTTTTTTTATTATGTTTTATTAGTATTATTATATTTTTTATTTTATTTAATAATACAATCCAGATGCACCTTCCTGAAAAAAATCCTAGCGGCGCCCATGATCTTGATCGCCATTTTGCCATCCACATGCTTTTAAAAAGAGCTTTAAATTCCCGTAGATTGACTGGTAACATAATAAACAATTTTAAAGGTTATATTGTCATATGAATAAAGTTGAATGTGCAACGTGTATCGTTTTATTAATCAGAACCTTTTCTTATCTCTATTTTCTGGTATCTGTCAAAGTATATTAATATAGTAGTTAAGTATATTAACTACTGATTTCTGTAACAATACTCATATAATTGTAAATGAATGAAGAATTATTCATGCAAAAAGTATTAACACATTTTGCGATTATTTTAATTGAGACATTTATTGTTTTCACATATCTTTAAAATAATTGCGTTTTTATTCTTGAAAGAACATTTTCTACGCAAAGAGGGGTAATAGCACTATTTTCTTTATATCTGTAACATTTAATATGTTCTTTAAAATTTTGGTTTAAAAATGTTTAACGCTAACATTTTAAACTTAATGACAAATACTATAAATAATTTACTTAATAAACTATTAGTCATTTATAACAACTTCAATTAAATTATTTCAAACAAGTTGAAAGAAAGAAACAATACCAAAATTTTTAACAAATGTTTCAAGCCTTTGATTCGAAGCAGTGTTCTTGTTGTAATGCATCTCTAATAAAACTACAAACTCATATTAAACTGTATTATTGGTACTTGATGTATACACAGGTGTGTCTACAGGATTAACTTGTAAATAGGATATAGAACCAACTCCAACCACAGCAAATATTATGGTAACATTGTCTTGATATTTTGAATGCAGACTCGCTACATTCGCTCCAGATGGCATTTTTGAGGACTCCCTGTAAAATTATTTCAATAACATTCATATATCTATATATAAATAAGCAAAGACAAAACAGCTTAGTACGTTTTTCTCTATGTTACCCAAAGGATTTCCTTTTTTTTTTATTAATTATCATTTGAAAACAACTTTATTAATGCTTATGGTCGCATTTCGACCATTCTACGAACTAGTAAAATGGAAATTGAAATTATATCCTTTTCAGAACATAGGAAAATATGTATAGTATGTGTATTTTCTTACTATTTCTCGAAAATCTTATATCCGTGTGTATCAACTTCACGACAGCCGAAACACGAAGAATATGAAGTTTTCGAAAGCCATTAGACGCACCATACATAGGCATGTTACAACATTTTTAGGTGCGATTGGTAATATATTGTTGGTTATATTATCTGTTAATTGACTTACTTTATACAAATTACTCGAAAGTGAGGTAATGGTCGATTCGACTTTTTAAAATTTTGTACATCTCTGTTATATACATCAAAATCGACCTCGAGATTCGTATCCTCGTTTATTGTTTTGTTGTTTTCAAATATATTTAGTTTCTTTAAAACTAAGGCAGCATCATTAAATTCTTCAGGCTTCACTAAACTTTCTAATTCGACATTCTTTTGGCCCTCATAATGAAATAATTCACAAGTTTCTTGAAGACATTGCAAAAAAGAAATTTTAATATCCAACCAGTTCTTAAATTTGTCTGGTTGAATTTTTAAAAAATCAAAAAGGAATTCTTCTCTTCTTGTGTCTATTATTTCAATGGCAAAATCTTTTGAAACTATCTCTGCTCTTCCAAAATCTGATTTATCCGGCAACCAATCTTTCTTAAACGTTTTTAGAGTGATTTCATTATATCTGAAAGGAAATTCTTTGGTTGAACTTGTGCTGGCACAGTTCTCATCTTCTACATGTCTCTCTGACAACTGTTTCAGAATGGAAAATGGATTTTTCAATTTTCTTCTAGGCGTCAGTTTCGAAGTGCTTTCTGTAACTCCATCACTATCCGATGAAGACAATACAGTTAAATCGTTTCTATTAATAATATCAAAATTATCATTGACATAATAGTCTACATTATAGGAGTGGTTAAACCTCTTTAATAACTGAGAAAACATTCTCCTATGTCTAGAAGTAGCTTCATTCTTGATTTCGAGGCTTTTTAATTTGTAAGCCAGTTCTTTTAGTCTCCGTAAATTACTATTAAATACGTCCATATCTTCAGCTTTTTTAACTTTCTTAGCTGTCTGCTCTTCATCATCGTCAACTTCAATTGTGTCAATAATGTTTTCATCTACTATTATACTGAAATCGGGAGAAAGACGTAGTCTTGTTTTATACTTTATATTATATGTTTGAATCAGGTGATTCAGTTTGGAGACATTGTGATCCGATAATCTTAATTCTAAAATTGAATTTTTAACAAATGTGGCAAGCCTTTCAATAGAAGCATAGTGTTCTTGTTTCAAGACATCTCTAGATCTTTTTTTTCTACGTGCATAATTATTACTATTGAAACTTACATCTTCACTAAAATTAGATGCCATAAATGGTTGTAAATAAGGATTCAGTAAGATTCTCGGCCCAAATTGCGGGTATAACAATGGTCTTTGGAAGGTCATATTGAACTGAAAGTAATTTAAACTAGTTTGTGGTCTCCAAAAATTAAAATGTCGAAATGGGCTAGGTTGAGACGAAAATCTAAAATTGAAATATTCAGTCCAGTTAGTACTTCTGTAAGATTGTGAGGGTGGACGTCTTAAATTGTTTATATTATTTTCACATACAGGATTCATAGAATCACTAGCACTGGATGTGGTAGCAATTTCTTCAGAAACTGTTGATTTTGTCCGTATTTTTTCCACATTGAGATAATATGAATTGTTTGTTAAATAAACTTTACCAGGTAAATATCGACGATCTGGTGCTGTTATACTGACTATGGGGTTTTTTGTAAACTCTGGAATATTCCCAAAGTAATCGTTATGTAAATTACTATGTTCTTTTTTATTATACTTCCTACTTTTGAGTTTATCAATTCTATATTGCATATATTTTGAGTTTTTAGGCTTATTCATTTTTACTTCCTCTGTTTTAAAGTTTTGTGATTCTGATGCCTCTCCAACTACAACATTTTGATTAAAATTTTCCGATTTTTTGAGATTATTATCATCACTATGAGTTGACAATTCTGTGGACAATGTAAATAATAAATTGTTTATATGAAGTAAATGTCATGAAATCTCTTTTCATCCTTATTCACACAATATTATTGCTGAAACAGTATTTTATGTACTGTTGTTTTGTTTAGCTAGAATTCATCTGTATTAACTTCAAAATTCATACATACTTATTGATAACAATAGTCAGTTTGGAGTGAATACATAAAAAATACTGCATGTCTATGTGATATTTCAGTAAAATAAATATATAACATGCTCTCAAATGTCATGGAATGTAATATATGATATTTCATTACAGAAACTATCTGAATTTTATAAAATTAGCACAATGAAATTTTAATTTATCTTACCAGATTCGCCTGATGGGGAGGTAATGTTATTATGGTCAACTTTTACATCAGTAACTATTGAGATAGAATCATTTCCAAGTAAATTTTCATTATTTTCACAACTCAACTTATCTGACACTATTTTCGAACAACTGGCTTTATTATTTTTATCATGTTCCTTAGTTATTCGCACTGGCTGCTTTCGATGTCTAAACACTCTATATCCCAATCTACTCAATGAAGCATAAACTTTGTATTGCTCCAGTGATATTTTACTTCTAAGCATCAATGCATAAGCTTGTTGTAATGAAACTCTTACTTCATTATATTTTAGTAGAAGACAATTCTGAAAGAAATTTTATGTTATATTTTTGCATTAAGTCTGTTAAGTCTGCAACAGTCGATTCTTTCTTTTCTTTTTTGATCTTGTTACTTTCTAATACCTGCTACCAAATTGTTATATATGTTCAATTTTCATCATCTCAAAGTTGCTTCAAGAAAATTACAATTGTTATTTATAATCAAGGATGTTATGGAGCTCCGAAACAGTAATCGAATCCGATAAAAAGTTTCGGATAATTTCGGATAGCGACAGTCTAAATAAAATACGTTAAGACATATTTTGTAGGGATGTTATGGATATGTAATTTCGGATCCTGGTATGGATACGGTTATATGAATTATATTTTACCGGTTTCGGTTACGGATATGAATTTTTTTCGGATTATCCGATTGTTTCGGATAATTTCGGTTACGGATATAGATGATTTTGAATTTGTAAACAAAATATATAATGTATTTACAAGGTGAAATTTTGACTTTCTGTATAGGTATTAGGAAGAAAGAAAGAAAGAAACTTTTATTTGCTATATAAGTGTAACAAGAAAAAATAATAAAATGAATAAAAAAATAATAATAATAAGCATTGCAGCAGTAACACCATACAACAAAATGGACTGTACTCAGTATTGTTTCAATGAACTGCAACACTGATTTTCAGTACAGCCCGTACACAGTGATGCAATCAAACAGTGTTAATATTAATAGACGTTTCAAATGGACAAAAAAGAAAAAGGAAAGAAAAATGCTGTCTATATAAATTTGAAACAAACAAAAAGAAAGCTTTGTTTCGCATACGTTGTTTCATCAGAGATTTGTATTTAAATACTTACGTATTACGTATTTGGTTTTATAATAATGGAAAGAAACCTACAAACATAAATAATAAAAACCGCCTCAAGATTCTCAAAGATCGGACAAGGAAAACCTGTCATAACGTGTGTAATTTAGACTATTTATCCGACTAAGACATCTATCCGAAATTATTCGCACCTTTTTATCTGATTCGGTCACGGTTTCGGATATATTATTTCGGATATTCGACACTTTCGGAGCTCCATAACAATCCCTGATATTTTCGCCGGCCGCTACACTACACACGCACATACACTAGCCGCGTCATTCTCATGTTAGACAGTTTTTATTATTTAACTAGCTGTGCCCGCGACTTCATGTGTGTGTAATTTAACAAAAAAGTTATTTAGTAGAAATAAAAGTAGCCTAAGTCTCTCTTTATTACATCAGCCACCTGCCAGTGAATGTCCCGTCAAAATCGGTCCAGCCGTTTCAGATTAGCCGGAACAAACAGATAGACAGACAGATAAAAAAAATTATTTTGGTATATGTACCGTATATACATTCATATGCATGTAGTAAAATGCGGTTATTTTAATATTATAAACAGACACTCCAATTTTGTTTATTAGTGTAGATTTTTAAGGCTACTGTTTTTTTCTGTGATTATAATACTACATAATAGCTAGAAATAAAATATAACTGTTACCTTGTAAATATACATTATATTCTTTTCCAAGTCGTAAATCATCTAATATCTGTAGCCAAAACTATCCTAAACAATCAGTTAATTCAAAATAATTTCATATCCATAAACCAAAACTGGTAAAATATTATTCATATATCCGTATCTATATCCAGAGCCAAAATTTCATATTCATAACATCCCTAATAATAGATGATGATGATGATGGAAATACTTACAATTTCCATCAAGAACAGAGCTTCTTCAGGGTTCAGAAATAATCGCTTGCCCACATTGTGTCCCAGATATTGCCAGTAACCTCCAACTTTTTGAGTTACCTCAGCTAACAATAATTCTTCACGCCACTCAGCATGGCTTAATACTCCACTGTAATAAATGTACAGTAATGTATAGGTTTTAAATTACGAAACATTTAATGGATGAATGTCGAAATACAGTAAACTTCTACATACATATATACTAGCAGAAAATTATGCATCCAGGCATAGTTATACTTAAGTTGAGAATTTATATACATATATGTAGCCTCTATCATCATCATTATATCAGCCTGGTATCACACATTGGGTGTAGGCATCCCGTAATTCTTTCCAGCCTCCTTGATCTTGTGCTTTTCACACCCAAGTGTGCCATGCGACTTTGGTGATGTGATTGACCCAATTTGCTTTTGGATGCCCATGACTTTTGGTTTGATCTTGGCCACCACTCCGCCATGGCTTTAGGCCATTGGCTAGATGTCCTGTCCAACTCCACATGAGGTTTGTATGTAGACTTAATACAATCATTTAGTTACACAATTTTTATACCTCTTCTCAATCCTTTCCACCTCTATCAGTTGCTTCCGGGCTTCCAAAGCAGCTTGAATTTGTTTTTGCTCCAACCATGAACCATTAGGTGACACATCTTTTAAGCCTACTTCTGGCAAAGAAGAGTTGAGTTTGAGTGCACCTTTGCTCACAAGCAGCTCTCCTCTGGAATAAATACATCATAGAAATTATAATGATATCACTGTCAGTTTTAATGACATAATCTTCTACCAAAATTTTTTTAAAAAGTGGGTCTCCACTGATATCTTCTTTGTCCAAGGATTGACTGTTAGAAAATGTGCTTAGTTTACCTTTTTAATTATATGTATGTATTTTAATGGAATACATATATATAATTAAATATGCTTAAAAACTTTATCTTTACAGTTGCTATTAATTTTCTTCGTTTACTTGTTTACCATCGGTCTTTTCTGTAGTGTTAGTTTTTATATCAGGTTTGTGATTCCATAGCTGTTTTAGTTGCACAATAACAATTATTTGAAATACTATACAAGAACTCTTTTCACCACATTGAGAAAGCAACAAAAAATCATTAAATATTACTATTATAACCGATTTAGTTTCAGGCATTGGTCGCGAAAATAACGATGCGTAATGATCTACTACAATAAAATTTACATTTGTCATTGACTGTTTCGTTGTAAAAATATTTTCAGCATATTACCTTTTCAAAGAAATAGAATTTGCTAATTATTTCACATAGCTGTTATAATTTTAAGCATTTAAAGCCTGTTGAAGATCAAATTATTCTCATTTTCAAAAAATTTAATCCTAATTTAATGATTACATATGAAATAACTACTTACGGTAAAATTTTTGTTTTATCCATTCTCACTTTATCTGTGTATCTACCATAACGATATAAAACTACATAATACTTAAAAATAAAGGACTATATTACTTGAAAATGTGTTTTTGTAACATATAAATCATATCCAAGTTCGACAGTTGGACTCCCTGGTAAAAAAATTATTTATAAAATGAAAAGAAAATCCTGAAAATCAATCACTATCACGATCATTCCAATTCACGTCTTTATAGTGACATTTCTGTCAAAGTAGTGACGTTGACAAATTTTTTTTATAAGTGTGTCATAGTGTTTTTCTCTCACAATGTCAGTGGCTAAGATAAGTATATAATGTGTTCTGTAGTGTCTATCTACCTATCTTTGAAAATGCTTTACAATGAGTGAACGAAATGTTCGTCGTAACGTCAATTTTATGTCGTAATCATGGAGTTAATAATAGAAATACGATGATGATGGAAAATAATCAAATTGTAATATCGGTAACATTCAAGGTTATATTCACAGAGTACCTACTATTGAGACAGGTACAGGAAGAAGTATCTTGAATTTAATAACTTTGGTAAGAGAAATAGTAAGGGTACTTTTCTTGCTATTCCATATTTTATGAAAATATTAGTCTCCCGTTGTTATTAAAAGATAACCCAATTGGAAATGCAGCATTTTTCTGTATTATATAAAAACTAATCTTAGCCTTCCACAAAAACCTTAACAAAAGTCAGAATAAAACTACAAAACCAGAGAAACAATATTGATGATACTCCAAAATCTATATTTTGATTTAACAGAATCACTGGAAATTGCAATTCTGTTTATTAACAGAAATAAATGTCGGATCTTTCTTACGAGTAACGGGAGACTACTGGCCAGTTTCGATGAAAAAAATGGTAATTAAACGTGATGTAATTGTAGTGTAATGTATTCTTTTTGTTTTATACCACTGTTACATCAGAAATAACAGAAATTCTAAAACAAAGGTCGGCCTTGAATTGTTTACTATTATCGCTGAGAAGAAGCGCGAAAATTTAGCCACATTCGCCATAAGCTTAAAATGGCTTAATCCTACAATTCTTCGGCGGCTATACTCAATTTAAAATTCCCCTATAGTTGCACCGTTCAAGTGCTTGCTCTGTCGTCGTTCTTCTGGGAATATTAAAATAGAAAGACCAAGAAACACATGTTGCTATGAAAATTCCTATACAACTCAGGTACTTCACTACACTTCGCTACTGTGGAACAGCCCACCGACAGATATTAGAAAAGCTGTTATCCCTAAGAGGTCTTTCAAGAGACAATTCCTCATAGTATTTTATTTATTACTCTAAGAGTATGTTTTAAAGTTACCTGTAAAATATTAAATATTTTTTAAGATATATTACATGATAATTAATGTGTTTATGTTATGGGATTTCTTATGTGATTGGCCAACGAAATGTGCAGAAGTCCATATTCTATTCCACTCTTACTGTAATGTTTAAATTATAAAATAAGTTTAAATGCCATATTTAACAGCTAACAGTGGAAAGCTAAACTTTAGAACACATTTATAGACACAAATTTTTGAGGGCTTGAAATAGGACTTTTGTGCCGTTTTTACGTTTGGGTGAAAATTTTTTTTAATGATTACACTAAAAGCTCAAGACAAAAAAAGGTTTAAAAATGTTTCTGAATATTAATTGTTGAAAACACCTCACGCTTTTTTATGTTAAAACTAACTTGTCTGTTAGTTACTTTATCTTATTTTGAATATGTTCAAAAAATTATAGTATACAGAATTAAAGGAAATTCGCTCTCTCTTTTTCTTTCTCTTGATGAAAACTGTATATTTTAACATTATTTTCAATTTTTTAGTTCATTCGCTTCGAAAGCGTATTTCTTTAGTTTTTTGAACTGTAATTTATTTTTTAGTTCATATTTCTACGAAAGCGTGTTTTTAGTTTTTTAAACTATATTTTATTAAGCATAAGGTAGTTTTTTTGAAGCGAAGCGAAGGCAGTTTGCTGGTGATGAATATAATTATATTTATAATAGTATGTCAATGAATGTCAATTATTATACAGTGCATAGGCACTAAATCTATAGAGATTTATATAGTAGTTTAGTTATATATAAAGAAATAATAATATTAATAGAACAATATAAAGAAAATATAATGTTACAAAATTATGTACGTAAAAATAAAATTAAATAATTATAAAAATATCGTATAGTCAATGTAACTACGATGTGTAGTGTACTTTTTATGTTCATTTTAAAAAATTGAATACCTGTATTTCAGAACGCATTTAAAATTGGCGGGCAAGGAAGAATTTAAGTTAATTTAAGTTAGTGCGTTCACCAACTTAGACTTCATCACCATTTACCATCAGGTGGGATTGTTGTCAAGCATTGACTTATTTTATGTAAAAAAAAATATTCTGTGAATTATTACCAATTGTGTCATGTTTTTGCCGTAAAACTTTTTGTTTTTTAAAATGAATGAATGAGCGTAGGTATCGGTTATTATTATTGAATTTCTCTAGAGTTAATGGAACGAGTTTCTAGCAATTTTTTCAAGTTAGTCACAGCTGACTGTTTATATTTTTATGAAAAGTTTTAATGCGCCACAGAGCGGAAAGTGATTTTTATTTTTTATGCCTTGTCTCTCGCTACGCTCAAGATGGAGAAGCTGAGCAGGTTTGGGTCCGTTGAGTAAGAATAAAAATTAATTTTAAATCCTTAATATGACAACTGTCCGTGACATTTTTTAAACCTCTTTGTTGTCCGTGCTTGAGTGGAATTTCGTAAGTAATTTTAACTTAAATAAAAATAATGTCAACAACTTGTATTGCCATAGCTTCATAGCATAGGTATTTCATAGCTTCTTCTAACTTGTATTAATTGTATGGCAAAAAACGTAGAAGAAATAATAACATACGCAAATTTGAGCACTATTAATTGGATATTGTCAATTAGCATTATAGTATTAATTATTTGAGAATTTAAGGATCATAAATTAATGTACCGTACACAAAATCTTGCATTCGCTGTGATGTAGGTGGTATAGACACGCAGAATTCGAAGTCATGAATAGCCAATATAGGAGTTCAAACTTATATTACCACATTAGTATCTCCCCTGACCAGGCAATAAACCTGAGACCCTTCGCTTGGCAGGCATTATTACTGCCTACTGGGCTAGAAAATAATTATTATATAATGAACTTCAAATATAATTTATTAGTATAACTGGTATGTGCTAATCATTCATCGTTAATTTAAAGTAAATAATAATTTTGAAATAAATTTTTTACATATATTTTACTAATGATTTCGTTCAAAGATTTACCACGTCATGTCTGTTTTAGTTTATTAATTTAATCGATAATCGTATTTAATTCTATTGGTTTCATGATACATGTATGGTGAAAGCTAAGAAGGGATGTAAAGGTCAAAATTTCTTGGGAACATCATTTTCTCTAGAACTTATCAGCGATCGTTGTGATGAAAATTATCAGTAATATCGTAAATGTAACTTTAGTTAAATTTAAGGTTTATTTGGAATAGGGATGTTATGGATATGAAATTTCGGATTGGGATACGGACACGGATATATGAACAATATTTCACTGGTTTCTGTTACGGTTACGGATATGAAATTGTTTAGGGTTATCCGATTGTTTCGGATAATTTCGGTCAGCGGTGATTTACGACCTGGAAAAAAATATAAAGTTTTTACAAGGTAACAGTTTGACTTTATTTTTAGTTATTATGTAGTGTTATAATCATGGAAAAGAACAATAGCTTTAAAAATTTAGTAATAAAAACTCTAAAAATGAGAGCGACGCGGCTAGTGTATCGGCTCAGCCGGAAAAAACCTGTCATAACATGTTTTATTTAAAGTCGGGCCCTACCCGAAATTATTCGAATTTTTTTTATTGGATTTGGTTACGGTTTTGGATACATTTTTATTTTGGATATCTAATTGTTTCGGTTACGGTTACGGAGCTCCATAACATCCCTAATTTGGAGTACAAACATAAAATGTTTTTGTAATTACATTAGTAATTGAAACTAGTTCGGCAGAAAGAAAAGTTTATATTTCTGAATTATTTTGGAGATTAAATTAATTTCGAATGTACCAAAACTTACATCAATACATACCTTTATATACATAATTCAAATAAATTTTTATTCCAAGTTTTTTTAAGTTCTATCACATCATTTTTTTAGTTTTCCATCTCACAGTTAAAAAAGTTTAATAAAAAAAACAGGTCAATGTGAGACACTGCTCTTCGAATTTTCTAGGCGGATATCTCACAAATTCAAATGATCTCTTACGATTGGATCAACTGAATTTTTTGCCATGATTTTTGAAAATGATACACCCTGCCATTATGTCATCCCCTATGCCTCCCTAAATGTGCTCAAACAACCTGGAGGCTAAAACTCCTTTCTAGTGCCCGCAATAAAACAGTCAGTTAAATTATCCCCAAACTATGTTATTTGATTGATATTTAATCAAAGCATTATGTAGGAAATTCCAATTGTCTGTTCTGTTTGGCGTCTTCGTAATCAACTAACTTTATATCCATGTTGCAACTCGCAGCTGAAAGTTGGCAGTGTCACAATAAAACCGTGTACAACTGTCGGAGACAGAATAAACAGATCTCCATCGTCGTTGTTGAGTCAAGTTTACCGACTTTTCAATTCAACCGGCTAATAATTGTAGCGTAAGCTACAAAGTTGTAGACTCGCGTAGTAACCGTAGCGTTTTGGTAGCATGCTTGACGCTATCGATTAGCGTGACGGAATGATCCGAAGATGTCCCGATCGTAGCCGAGCCATTCCGACTGTTTCCGATCCTCGTTCATACATAGCGGAAGTAATGAAATGTACGGAAAGATATGAACCGAAAAAATTGTCGATTTCCTTATTCTTCACGTCCCCTTATATAATGCTCAAAGAGGCCCATATTGGTTTCTGCTTCTAACTTGTGCCTTGTCACCTTTAGCAAATACTGTGTTCTTAAAATTAAAAGAAATACAAGTATTTGGATAAAAATACCTATAGATTTTTATTTTAGTACTAAACGGTCATATTTACTGGAAAATTCTTAAGCTATAAATACGTAACATAAGTTACTTTGACTGGAAAGCTAAAGTAGGCGCAACGTCCTCCTAACTACAGAAGTACCCCATCTTTCAAACAGAAAAACGTCACTAAAGTTCAAGGTAATTGGCTGTGTGTAGAACGAGAGCGTACTCAAAATGTCGCCTGAAAGTTCGCCACGTTGCGACTGTACTTGCTGAGGGTTGCAGACGATTTAACGTATTGTAATACAGGGTTATACGTAGCGCCACCCCCTCGGCTGGAACGACGCCTCGCCGGCTACTACGTTATATACCTAGATTCCGGAATAAAACGATAGTTGTACGTTAACGTACGCTAAAGCTGGACGTGAAAGCTTAAGCCATTAAGATTTTTTTACATTTAATTTCAACACGGATATTCGTTTTCGTCGATGCCAGCTGTCCTCGATCCAAGGGCGGGGATGGGGCGCGCGCCCCGCAACCATACGGTTTTATTTATGGTATATTTTGACGTGTGCTTTCGTTGCTAACTTCACGTCGCGTAGATAATAGGGTGATGGATAGTGTTATCGGGCGGGCTATTCGGCGTGAATAGTGATCAAAACGTGCTCCTAGTATTTTAATGTGTTATAAAAAACCTTAGATTCCTGAATTACATTAGGCGCTTAATTTTTTCGGTGATTTTGTAATAGCCAAACCGGCATTTCTGAGATAATTAATTGGTTATACTTTGATTATTTATATTTTGGATTTAAATATAAAATTTTTAAAGTGAAGTGTTTATATAAATAAATAAACTACAGGAGGATTTTATTATTATCATATTGGAGTTCCACGTATTTTTAAGGTAAGTCCTAGAAATAAATCCAAAGAAAATGGGTTTTTAAATTAATTTTGGTCGAAGTTATAGTAATAAAGGTTTTTTTGTTAAAACAATTTTACTATAACTAAACAGAATAACAATAATATACATGCAACAAACAAGTGTTGTAATTATTAAATAAAAATAATTCAAAATGTAGTACTCATTCCTTGTAAACAAATGAAATATTTTGTTAAAACGCCATCTCCTGACGAAGCTGGAAATTAGGAGTTAGTTCGTTAACTAGCCACATTTCAGAGCGCCAAAGTGTCAGATGCCGGCACGCCTGCAGTCACGCGGCGTTGACGCGCGTCGCAACATGTTTGCGTGGGTGTAGATCGTTTCGCGATAAACTGTTTGATGTGTTTTCTTTCTTATCAGATTTCATATAAGTGTACTAGATCTGACTTGTGTTATTTAAATATTAACCTGTATCTACTACATTAAATGGAATAGTTTCAAGTGGAATACATGAAAGTGCCACTGTGTGTGCTTTTGTTATTGGTACGACCGACCGAGGGCAGGATTTTGGCGGTGCAGTGAAGGTCTAGGGCCGGCATGAGGAAAATAAACGGTGAGAATGAACCCCGTAGCAATTTTGAAGAAATTCGAGCCTCTAAAATCCCATAATATAGTTCAAGCTAGTTATGTTATTCTTATCAGTTTATTGAGAAACTTGCGTCTCAAATTGACCGGATTGCGGTCAAAGATAACAACCAGAAAACATACGACTATAACATACAAAGATCGCACTTACGACGCACGTAACGAATTTGAACACATATTTTTTAACCATGATACCCGTTGGATCGGTTCTGCAATTCCAAGTGTCGGTATATATGAAGATTGTTTTCTTACTAATTAATGGACTTTACTACACATAACATATTCGTAAATGTTAATATAACTTTTAACAAGTTAATTATATATTTGAATGTGGTAAATTACATTATTATTACTAGATACAACTATTCATTAATTTTAATTCTATCATAATATTGAGATTATATTAACTGTGTTAAATTTTCATTCATCTGGTTGAATAAAGTATTGTTTTAATAATAAAGGATAAAGGATTGTTACAAAAGCGTCTTCCTAACTTTTCTCTTGTTGGCACCGACATTGACTTGAGCACACTAAACAGTTATGACAATCATTTAAAAACAGCGGGAAGCGAACGAAATCATCAAGCGTAGTAGATCTGAAACAAATGGTCAATAAAAATAATCCGACAATGTTATATGGGTTACACTAGCCCGACTATTATGAAAATGACATTTAATTCTCTAAGGTCAGAGTAATTTTTTCGCTGATCAAATTTCGTAAAAACTTAAATTTAAAAAAGCGAAATCTTGTTTTATGTCATCACATTATCAACTGATTAGTTATCTAAAACTTGTAGTTTGCTTTTGAACGTTCAATATCCACGGTACTGATGAAACTCGCATTGGGAGGTCGCCATCAAACGCGACAGACGCAAGATTTATTGTTTAATGATTGCGACAGACACGGTGCAGAACACCTATTTGTTTTAATAACACGCTCGAATGAAGATACATTCATAACGTCAACCGCTGCTGCTCGTCGATGGTAAATCGTGTCATGTATGCTCATAAAAATTGTATGGTCAGATATTATTCGAGAAGATTACGTTTACGAAAGATCTCGGATCGATGATTGAGGAACATCAATGTTCGGGTGTTAGCTACTGTAAATGCTCGATCGATTAAAATTCAAGTGTATCTATTTTTAAGTGATTCCATCGCTTTAGTGTGAACATCAAATTTGAGTTTACGATCCGAGGAGATGATGGAGCAGACTCCAAAGTTCAATGGTCGGGGTTTAGTTAATATGCTTACATACAGCGGCAGAAAATCAAATAAACAGTCGCTTTCATCTCCGGTTTATCGGCGATGCACTTCGTAGCCTTGCACTTTGCCGTGTGTATTCAACTGTTCACTCGCCGCAGCCATTACTCAGACAGAGGTTGTCGACTTAATAACAATTCGCAACGCTATCGGTTTTGCATTCCTAAATTATAAATTATAAGCGTATCACGAGAGCGTGTGTCGCTTTTAGAATTAAGTTTTTATGTTAATTGTTTGTTTTAGACTTCATCACCACTTACTATCAGGTGGGATTGTTGTCAAGCATTAACTTATTTATCTAAAAAAAAAAACCATTAATAGTGCTTTGTTTCACTTCTCATACACGTTAATGTTGTCTCATGATGACGCCAAAGAGGACGCTGTGCATGATCTTTAGTTCGAAATAGGAAATGAAATGTTACCTGGAAATCAATGCGATCTAGCATGGTACTAAGTAATGCTATCCAGGCAAAATCTATTATTTACAATTCATTAAGCAGTAAAACAATTTTAAGCAATCATGCGTCTAATACAGCCGATAATGTCTCTATTGATTTTACCGGTGGTTCGTAACAGCACTCCAATATTGACAATGAGCGGTAGTTTAGATGCTCCTACGTGCTTCGGGAGTTTATGAGGATTCTACGTGACTCCCAGTTCATTGCTCTAGTTTTTTGGCACTTGATCTTGTGAATGAGTTGGCAGACTTTGGCTCGTAAACAATGATCTTGAGAGATATTTGTTACATCAAATAAATATATTCCAATTGTCTTCTTAGTTATCGAACATTGTAATCAAGTGGACCTTCGAACTACGATACCATACCATTACAGTTGACAAACAGTAACCGAAGACGACTACCTATGTGAAAACCACCATAGGTTTCTTATTATTTGATTACAAGGAATGTCCAAATAGCTATCGCTTTTAGGATCTCGGCACCTATTCGTGTGAAATCAATGCGTGTAACTAGGCGTGATGCGGAGATATCGATGTTCTGAATCCTGATTTTCAATACGACACATTAGCAGTAGATGTGGTAGCGCCGCGCGTGATTCCAATGTTGATTGCGATCACACGTCTGTTACAAATTGTTGCTCCAATTCACGTGTGAGGGGAATACATTTTTGAGAAATGTTAAGAATTTATCATTTTCTATATAATTTGTTATAAGAACTTTCTTATATTGAATATAAAGGATGGCGTGGTTAGGTTACTAACAAAAAGATAATTTTTATGAAAGAAAATGACGAGAACATAATTATGTTGGTGGTCAAAGTACAATTATTTATTATTCAATGTACAATATTATTACTTTTATGGATTGAAACATTAATATTGGTAGCGATTCTTTTACAAAGGCTGCGTATTTAAAAGAATATTACGTGTTGGAAAATTGTTTCAATTCTAATTCCTTTTAATTTTGAATAATAACAAAACAAAGAGAAACGACGCTGTTTATTTTGTTAATGAAGTTGTTGTTCTTATTTAAATTAACCACTTTTCTTTGTGTATCGAAGGTAATGAAGATACCATCATTTACATTCCCAATCTAAAGCGCAGGTACACTGACTTCGCTCGTTTGCCTCCTGAGGGTGGTGTGATATATTCAGGCCCCATTTAAATATTCCCAGGGGTGATAAGGGGAAGGGATGCGCACCGGTTAATCAAGTAACGTGATCCATTTATCTGGAGCACTCTTGATATGGTGTTTCTGAACTTTGGAATATTGTAGCATCGTTTGAGGGTGAGATTCGACGTAACGAAATAGGCTAATGAGATGTTGATGTTATTATACGTACACAATTTTGTTATTAATATCAGCAATACGAGTATTTGAGTGTGTTAGAATCAGATAGTATAATGTGGATGTATACTAGGCAATGTTATTAAGTTACTTATCTTATCATTTTGTTATGTTAAATATTTCTTGGTATACAAATGGATAATGAACATAGAACATATCTGTAACTAAACACAGATATCATTACGATCCTGTGTAAAGTCGGTCACCGATATTTTGCTATTCTTACCGATTGAGGTCTGCGATCGTTCACGTAATTTTTACAGACTCATCACTATAAGACCAGAAGTTACTCTAACTTGGTTCATTATTCTGCAATGACATTCACTTCCGGCAATTGACGAGCAATCATACCTAATTAATTGCTATTTTATCAAGTTTCAACCGACCTCAATTATCGTTTCTTAGATAAAATTGTCATAATTACTTTATTAAATGATTATTTTATTATCATTATTTTTCACTGAACAGATATTGATGGTACGTACAATTTATTGTTCCTGTTGACGCTTTGAGTTGAGTTTCAACGGAGGTCGTATACGATGAATATTCAACAGTTTTTGTACATTAAGAGACTAGTATTGTTGTTTGCTGGCTTACAATGTAACAAGAATATAATTTCTGTACATTACATTAATTTAAATAAATTAATTATTATTTATACAACAGGTATATAGCTAGCAAGGTTAATGTTATTACATAGAGTTGAGAAGTATGATGCTCAGTAGTCTTAAACTACGGCTCTGCAATTATATAAGATTGAAAAAGAGAAATATTAAACTATTCATACAGAACTATCAGATTATTAATCTTTGTTATACTCGTAGTAATACCTATCTAATAATAAATTTCCATGTGAACGAAATTATTATTCAAATCCAAGGCCATGGTCAATGAATATTCAAATTGAGATCTTCGGTGGCGGTCATATCAATGGCATTATATTGATCGCATCGCATTGCAGCGAAGGGAAACGTGGTGCCGTTTTACTGCATTCGATCTAGTTACGTGTTTACGGTCCCCACTATACGGGTGATGTAGTTATCTTGATGAATAATAGGTAAATCCACTAATATATGGCACTGCACATGATAGTCTGATGCAATTATATACGAGAAGTTCTAGAACGATTTTACCTTTATTGACAGGAAAAAGGAAATTAATGATTATAGTTACACTATTAGTGACGCATTGATATCATAATTATATCTTTTATGATTTATATAAATTGTTGTTACTCTTTGTTCTTAAATAACGGTTGCAGAAATGTAAATTGCAAAGCAAGGACGATATTGGTTTCCTGCTTTCGCTTATTTACATGACATTATATGTGAATGGGTGACGTTAAGGTTTAACGTGTAAAAGTATGCGCTGTTGCTGCACGATACCTCCAGAGTTACATTACTCCCTAGTTAGGGCCGTGTCAGATATTGAACGTTCATTCATTGAATTTGTATTGACTGCCATACGCCATGGTACAATCTGTTTCTGGTCGGCCAATTTCGGGGCATTGATTTGGACCCATTTGGTTAATACTGAAACAATCATCGTTTACATCGGAAGGAATGATGTTAAATCGATCGCAGTGCGGTAAGAAGTAAGCTCAGTTTACTGCATTCGATCTATTTACGTGTTTATATGTAACGTAAACCTGGCGTTCGACGATTTACATTTAAGCATTTTGTTCATTTGTATCAACGAAAAGGAATATTTTGCTTTTACGTGATAATTTCTTCTCAATCTGTGTTATATTTATTTGATAGTTCATTTTTAACTAACTCGAAAAAGGAGGAGGGCAAGCCTGAAGAACAACAATACACAGTGACTGAAACACTTTAATTGATAACAGATTGTAATACTGATAAAGTAGTGCGAGGTCGTGGGATTGAGCCTGGCGTATCTACCAACTATACATACGAGTATATCTGGCTCACCACCGACTTCGTACATTTCAGTGCAGTTCAGCGCATAAACATTATATTTAAATTAGATTTCGCTGTGTAGAACCATTTAGCAGTTTTAGTTTTTGAAGTCGGTAATAATCTTTTTGAAGTTTTTTTTAACGTTTTGTGCTTCCTATTGTCATTTATATTATATAATTGTTAGCGTATTCTTTACAGATCGTGTCACTACTAAATTGCGACATATTGAGACGATATTATAACAATATATTTGTTTTTCGTTATGATGCCTCTATACGAATAACATCTCACCAAGTTGTCCAGCACGTCGGGCTCTAGGATGGCGAGTAATATTTGTGAATTTTAAGTTTAACATAGCTCACGAGCTTATGTATTTTTTAAATAATGAAGCAATTTAATATAGAAATAAACTAACACCGATTCAAAATCTTTATTGTTCAGTAAAGTCCCGTCTAGGTTTAATAAGGTATCTTGATCAACCACGCTTTCTAAACGGATAATTACATTGCTGCCTACTGTTAATTCTAGTCATAAACACTGCGTTCTAAACTGACTGTGGATCTAACCTAACCCCTAACCTAGCCATTACTAAATGTTAAAGGTATGGTATTAATTGCGGGCATTACTTTGGATTTTAAATGTTCTGCAGGCTACTTACATGGGCTGAGGATGTTTGACTCGACTGTTTTCTCTAGGGATTCAACAATACAGCATTTGTATTCGTATATTTAAGCAGGTTTGAACATGATAAGATGAACTGAAAACTGGTCTTCCCAAAATAATTCACCTTAGCTTCAATTTAAGTTGCTTTACATAAAAAGTAACAGATGTTACGTGTACGTAGGTAGCAACAGTAAAAGGTAATTGAAACAAAAACTACCTTGTAAATAAAAATAGAGGAACTAACAACTCTTTAATTTTGTTCAATAACAAAAAAGATTACATTCACAATAATACAGTAGAGCGTGATTGAGTTCACTTTATCCACTAGCTTCAACAGAATAGTAAGAAGTAGTGCAATATGTGCAGGACTTTAATTTTTTTGTAGCTAACGTAACGAAGCGAATTTTATTTATTTTTATGCCCATCTATATTAATATAAGAATATACCAATCCACTAGAACGCTCCTCGTATAGTAGTGTTCTTCTATCACAAAATACAAAGCTAACATTTTACTTTGTTCTTAACAAATTAAATTCACAAGCAAATTCGCCAGTGTCTATTCACTCGAGCTGATCGTATCACAGGAGTCGTGTTACGAGATGAAGTATTTGCTCATAAAATTCGTCATAAAACAATCCCAGGAACGGATCCTAGTGTGTATAAATACCTTACACCCACGAACCGATGTGATCTCATGAGAAGTTTCGCACAGTTTCTACGACCTTTAAAGGTCAACCGCAAACAGTTCTTTGCTCCTGTTGTACTGATATGGTTATCTTAGGAACGGAACTGTCGTGATATTTTATATACATAGAAATCTATAAGTCAACGGAAGCAAAGAGTAAAGGCTTGTTGTAGGTCGTGGGTGCCTTACGTGTCGGTTTATCCGTTTAATTTGGTTGTTACATTTCTGATCAAAAATTATCTAAAAAAGTTTTACCAAGAGAGAATAGAATAGAATATTCTTTATTGCACACGCATAACAGTGATAAGAAATTAATACAAAATTCAGTTCATGTGGAAATACAACAGGCGGTCTTACCGTTAAGCAGTGATCTCTTCCAGGCAACCTTTGGGTGGAGGACAAAGCAAAAAGAAGAAAATGTAAAATATACGTGAATTAAAATAAAACAATCCATGCATATATATGCATACATAAAATTAAATATATACTTATGTACTACGTATGTACTAATGTATAAAAGTAAAAACAAATATATACATACACATAATATTACATAAATATGCACTTAAAAACTCAACTCACTTGTGATATGCAGTAATGTGCACCGTTAGATCACAGCAGAAGGAAAAATCCACAAAAATAAATAAAACTAGGGTAGTACTAGTTACTAGGTTGGCTTTGAAGAAGTTTGACTGATTCAAGTGATCTTGTATAATAATGATTTCAGTTCAGTTGGATTGAGAGGAACTGCTGCAAATTCTGTTGCTAGATTTGATACATATTAACAGATGCAGGTAAATAAAAACTTCTAACTAATTATAGTGAAGTATATTCGTCCAATGCGTTTTCATTTCAAGTTTCCTTCTATTGAAGTTTCATAAAAAACATTTAATTCAAACCTTATCACCTACCAACGTTAATCTAAACCAAAACGTTTCACCAGGAACAGTTATTGCTTATTGCACAAAATCAACTTCCTGACAGCTAGTACAAGTACAAGCGTTGAAATCTATATCGTAAATATCTCAACTTTGTGAATGACTTAATCTATTATATCGATTCTTTACTCAATCGACACGCTGACTGCGGAATTAAGCATTAACTCACTTGTGTGCATTTCAAGTTATCAGCTGGAATGTCTGAACGCAACAATGTTCAACCTTCGCAATCTTACTCACATATTTGGTCCTTAGGATACTTGGTCGTCAACATAGTTCTTTCATGACCGTATTTGACGAAAATTGTGTTGAATGAATCACATTATAATATGCTGGTGGTATTGGGAAATTATTCGTTGGCTCGAGTGCTCCCTCAGAATGAGAAGGTAAGGCTACATCGCGAAGCTGGTTCTGTTTAGGATTAGTAAACACCGTAGGTTTAGTGAATTATTATAATTATTATTATTTTATGGAAAATATTTTTATTGTCATTGAAAAAAGTGAAAATTATTTCAATAACAAAAAAATATTGATCGTCAATGAAGTACTATTTTTGCAGGTCTGTTGTCGGTTTCTCCAAGAAACATTTTAAAGATAGATTAAGAACGTGTTTTAAGCATATTGCCAGGACGTCTTAATTTATCGTCTTAATCGCTTTAGCGGCTAAGTCTTTAATATTAAATTTTAAAAATGAGCGTAGAAAACTCGCATATAGAGGTGTGTAGAGCACCTGCGAGCTGCTTACCTGATTCTAGTTTATTCGCAAAACTTGTTTTGGTCTCCAATCGAGATCCATATTTTTATTTGTTTATTATACTTAACGGAAATAAAATAATACGTGGGTTTCAAATGAACAGGTTAAACAGCAGTCGGACGGATATAGCTATCAAAAAAAGAAGAACACTACTTTTATTTTTAATGATATCGCAGCAAAAGGCAATGCAAACAGTATGTCAACAACCTCTCATACCCGCACATTTTACCAAATACAACTTCACTCTTGAACTTTATAATTGATTCAGATGAGATGAGATTCAGTAATTGGTGTGTAATACTGGACAGCAACTTTTAAACTGAAACACATTGTTTACTACAACGAAAGATTGTACTTTATTGTAGGACACTTATGCTTGCATGCATGTTCTAAAGCACTAAATTGTTGTCCACTAAATGAGGTATCGCCACTACCTACCGCTTGTTAAAACGATCAACGCCGATATGGCGCGTAGTAAGTCGAATCAAAAATGTAATGTTGCCAGCTATCCAGTGTTGTTAAATAACGCGTGGAGCACTTAAATTTTTTATGCAGTTTTCAAACAGACATTATATTTCTACTTAATTCGAAAAATATATGAAGAGAAATTTTATGATTAAATAATTGTTATTTTTATTTGTATATAATTATATTTTTAAAACACACTATACCTGCAAATAAAAATCTATTTCTTCGACAGATTTTTTTGTTGTGTTTAAAATTAACAAGGCTCATATTGAAATAAAATTTTTGAAATCAACCAAATTAGTCGGATTTTTGGATGGTATTTTTGTATGAAAATCTCGATTAAAAACCTGAGGTTCAGTATGACGGCTCTGTTCAATGAAAAATCGATTGTATAAATCCGTTCACGGCGAACTGACTGAATAGAGGCATGATAATTAAATACTATACATATAAGTACACATTTCACTATCTTCACTCGTGCAAAGCCCAAGCTATTCGCTAGTTTAAGATAATTTCATAATTCAAATTTTATCTTAAACGTAGTACCTTATATCGTAGTATTATTAATTTCACTTGATGAATGAGATCAATAGACATGAGCCTATGTTTAACAAACTAACCAGCAAGTGATCGACAGCGTTGTCAAAGTACATAATCGATTAATCGTGGGATGGTGAGTTGGATGGATGATCGCTATTAGCATAAGAGTAACCACTTTATCGATAATCAGTATCAATACAATAGTCGTACGTAGTCATTGAGGTATAATGTAATACTTACTAGAGTAGACTCCCCGAAGCAAATTTTTGACGTATTTATTACGTTTCAACGGGCCTCAGCTTAACCCGTGGTATTGATTACTGTCGGAGTAAATGAAAACCATGTGATTTTTTTTGTTAATAGCCGACAAACGGGCAGACGAGTCACCTGATGGTAAGTTGTCACCACTGCCCATGGACGTTAGTAACACCAAAGGCATTACTGATGCTTTGTCGCCCAAGAAAGAAGAAGAACGAAAGTAAGAATGTTCTGGCTCCCAAACACCCAGCCGGAACACGATGAGCCGTTTAGCAGTTGATTCAAGCAGAGTGGCAGCTCGCCAGGCAGGCTTCACGGCAAGATAATAATACCAGTAATAATATTGATAATATAATCCTTACGCGGAACCCTAATACCAAGCAGTCCGGCTTCTGTCGCCTCTTATGACATTATTCTCGGCCGCACCAATACGGCAAAAAAATTACATATTACTTTTATTTTGCAAGGCTTTTCTAGTATATTAATAATTTAATGTACGTAGGTGTTCTTGTAACAGGAATCTATCACCGATATCTGATGTCACGAGATTATACTTACTACGTAATTCAATCCGAGTATTGACTCTCTTCAGAATTTCCAGATTGTCATAGTAGCTAAGGCAGCTTTTGCAAATTTATTTGAATTATATAAAATTCCTGAGACTTTTAGACTTGGACTTAGATTTTTAGACTTCCTTTAACAGGCACGTAACATACTTTGTATCTATATTCATTATTAACTTTATTTTATATCGACTTTAAATAGAAATTATTATTTACAAACTTACCTTATTACATTCAAATAATTCAGCACTGCTGCTTAAAGTTCCGGCTCCGGATGTGACGTCACTCGCTCGTTTCCTACCTGTCCTCTCGACAGCCGACCTTCACCTAGAAGCACCTCGTTAGCGCCGCCGATTTCATTATTTCTGCCTCTAGCGATCGATATTCCATTTGAATGGAAATTGTACTATTTTGTAGTGGAAGCTCAAAAACTGGAGTTAATACAGATAGAGTTATCAATGGCATAACATTATCAAACTTGTGTGTTTCCATGTGGTCACAGATTCATCAGCCACCCACTAGAGCTTATGGTTATCTATAATTGACCCCATAAAAATTAATTTTACTTGTCGGTCACAAGTATTGATACTACTGTTGAGGATTTAATAAGAACTCGTCTGTAAGTGACGCGTGCCTCGAAACCTGCGGCATCAAAGTAGGAAGTTACTTAAAAGAGCCTTGTTTCGCGGTTGTATGTGCAGGATTCGTGATGGTCCCATACTAAGCAAAATATTTTAGGAAATGGCCAATTTTACGATCGACAAGGTACGCACGTGAAGAGATACACTAAAACGCAAAACTGGCATACAGAATATGGATGTGGTATAAAATTCACTCACACTCGCGTGCAAGTACACTTACACATAACACTTAGACATATGTGCACACAATCGCTCGCACTCACTCACACACTCGCACGCACTCACTCACAAATCATGAAGTTAGAAAAATACCCCAGCACAGTACACAAACGACATGCCGCGTGAGAGTAGTTTCAGTACATTACTCTTATCTTGACCCAAAAAATAATGTAGGATACCCTTTTCACAAGAAACAGTTGGCGTAACGATATTGACCTCTGAATTGGACGTGCACTTTCGACATGTAAATAAACATCGGGTCGTGATTCACGAGTCTGATAGCCATCGTGCTACCGTGCTCTGGAAAATGGTGTTTTGTTTGTGCTAACAATATGTCTGAACTTCGGGAATTGAATTGGAATTCTACAAATTCTATGTGACATTTTCTTCTTTTGAAAATTCAATATTCAATAATTTTATCATTACAACAATAGTGGTTTATGTTTCAGTGTTGATCCGTATTTAAGTACGCATATCAATTTAACATGTTTTAAAGGAATGGTTCTATTAAAATGGCGGTAGTTTAACTGAAATACTTCAGTTGAATGTAAATAGTAACATTTCCGAATCAGAAATCTTACAAGGTTTATATGACTCTAAAACAAATTAAACAAAAAAAAATTATAGGTCTTTAAGTTAATTTTAAAATTTGACACGAATTGTTTTTGAAGTAGGTACCTTTTAACTTATCAAATGAATCTATGATCATTCGCATTAATTTATTCGTAAAAATTAAGTTTACTGAGTAGGTAATTTATTCGTTCATGTGTCTGCATATCGGTTAGCATAAGTATTGCACATTTTGAACGTTTGAAGTACTCTTTACACATTATTATAAAACTATATATCTACCTACCCCCCGACCGATATATCAGACCTAACCGTCTATTATTTTATTATATTCAATTTATTCCCTCCATACACTACGTAGATGTCTATTATCGGATGTGGATATCCTTGAAGACAGATACGGACGGAAGTATTTCGCGGGAAGTAGTAGTCGCACTATAAAAATACGTGCTTACTGCATGGAATTGTAAGCTCGTTGCGTTGTCAGTGTAATTAAAGATCGGGCGATCAGACTAATACTTCAAATCGGGTTCACTAAATTAGTTTTGGTTAACAAGTGTTCTTACATAATACATCTATTTATATATCATCAATTTTTTCATATAACAATTATTTATTTTTATTAACATTAATTACTATGTCTATTTGTCTCTAGATGTGCCCGTATATCTATGTATGTATTTGTTTTTTATGCATATATTATGTCGGATATATTCTCATATGCATAGTACGCGTTTAGTATGGCTTAATCACATGTTATCTACTCTTTGATTAAGCATTGTTTATTCTGGGTGGTGAATCCTTTATTAATTATTCTCTCTTAAGTAGGCGGTGTCCCCAAAGGGTTCTTGTTAGGGTTAACGTCGAGAAGAAAATGAGGCATGTCATTCAACAGCAATGATTGGTTTCAAAATACATATTGTTCTTCCATGTATTTCTCGTTTCCTTTATTTCTCTCTTTCCTTTCCTTTGTTTCCTTTATTTCCTCTTGCATCTTGCATGTCAAAATTGAAAAGTGATATTTTCACCTTTATAGGCGCTGCAGAGTGATTAGTTTTACTAATAAGACCATACCGCAATGACCAATCATTAATGCTCAAAGATATTGTAATTCTTATCCAATTATAAAACTAGATATTATTTGCCTTACTTATTCCACGACAGTATGGAAATCCGCAAATATCATAAATCAAATTCGTTTTTGACTCCAAGGTGAAACTATTGTCACAGTGTTTATTGCTTGACTTAGTCACAACGGTAATTACTGTGAGGAAAATCATCAGTAGGTCAGGTAAGTTATGGTTAAACTAGTTTTGCTTTTAATGATTTATCTATATCACTGTAATGCCAAGTGATTTTTTTGGCATTAATCTCTCTTATTTGAATATCGGTACTTTTTATATGCTATTTAAGGCAATATATTTTATATTTGTACCAAGCAGCAACCCTACATTGGCTACACCTCATTTTCAATGATAATGAGTAAGTCGCCGAGATATCATGTATATTTCAAAAGACGGCCCACGTGCAGACGGGCAGATGTTTGGAATTGCTTTTGCTGTAATCATCAACCACTAACAACGTAAGGTGTGCCATAAATTGTAAATTTTGGCATTGTTAATCGGCGCTAAATTGCAGAACTTTATTCCGATGTCTCGAATGAAAACCACTAATTCGAAGTATCTTGGAGTGACATCCATCTTTTGCGTTGGAGTTATTTGTAGTGGAAACCAAAAGAGGTTTTTGAAGTTTCCGTAAAATTGTACATAGGATTGAGAGGTAAAAATCGCTTTTTCGTTATATTTTTTTAATTAAAAATCGATTTTCACTTCCCGATCCTACACCCAATATTACCAAAATTTTGATAATCTTAAAATAAATATAATAATTCATATTTACAATTACGATACCTTTAGAACCGTACACTATAATCCGTATATTATTATAATAGAACTATGATTCTTGCTTAACATTAGGATGAAGTTGACAAATGCCATTTTTTTTTAAATAAGTCAACGCTCGACAACAATCCCACCTGATGGTAAGTGGTGATGAAGTCTAAGATGGTGAACGCACTCAATTATAAAAGTCTGTTCACTCTCCGTTTGAAGACTCCCACATTGCAAATATCATATATATTATATATAATACAAAAAGAAACAATGAAATGTTCCCTGAAGTCGGACGTAATGTGTAGATTGAAATATGTTGGATATAAAGCATTATTGAGTCGTGAAATGACAAAATGCTGCAGACGGTAAGAGGATTAAGTAAAAGTAAGGATTTTTTTTTTTAAATGATAGTAATAAAAACATGTGGTGCATATGTTTCTTGAAGTATTTTTAGATCTGATTTGATTTTCATTGACCTTAATATTTTTCGTTATACTTTATCTACGTAACTGTACTTGTAAATAAAGAAGAAAAAGATTTTTTTTCTTAGGCCCTTATAACTATTGTATATTGTATATATGTAAGTAATCAAGCATTAGGTTAATATATTTCCAGCATTCCAGCAGATAGCAGTAAAATTTTCACGATTTACCTCTATCTCGTTACTTTAAAGTATTTGATAATAATTCATGAAACGTAAAATAAATTTTAAGGGACATGAAAAAGGTTATTTACGCCATACATTATTTGGCATGTCAGCTGGTAATATTTATCATCGATTGCTCAAACAAACCGTTAGGCCACGGGGCTCGGGACCGATCTGTTAGCATAACGAATTACAGGGCACGATAATTGCCGTATGAAAGATGCGAGGGTTGCAGATTTACATGTGACATTCACGTCATCAATAACTTGCTTGTAATGGTGAATAAAATTTAAGGCGGCATCAGGCGTTTATGAAAATCATCTATACTAATAAATAAAATTGCAGTGTCTGTTTTAATATTAAAATAACTGCTTTTTATTACATGTATATGAATGTATATACGGTACATAATATACCAAAATAACATTTTTTTACAATTTTTGTCTGTCTGTCTATTTGTTCCGGCTAATCTCTGAAACGGCTGGACCGATTTTTACGGAACTTTCACTGGCAGGTAGCTGATGTAATAAGGACTAACTTAGGCTACTTTTATTTCTACTAAATAACTTTTTTGTTAAATTTTTCGCGTACCAGGTCGCGGGCACCCCTAGTTTATTAATAAATTTTAAAATCTGATTTAGTAGACAAACATTTATATCAAGTATTTATTAAAATATACGCACTTATAAAACAGATAATAATAATACTTTATTTCTATACCCTTAAAACACAATACATTCATAGGTCCTAATGTTTCTGGAAGCTGGCGCTTATTTACTCATTTAAAAGTAATGTAAGCGCCCAACCTCCTATTTGTAGGTATACGTGTATGTACTTAAATAAATTAACTAAACATAAACATTTTTGTAAACATAACAATGTTGAGTATGGTTAAATGGTTAATTTTGTAGAGAAAAGGATTAAAAAAAGAAAAAAATTTTAGTTGAAGCAGCTAGTTTACTGCATTTATTTGAATTGTGATATGAAATTAAGTCATTTTACTAAAATAAAAACCGAAATACTTTAGAATAACAGCTTAACAGAAGAGTTGACGGTGTGTTAGTACCTTGAAAGAGAAGAGATCTTCGTGCTTGCTCAAGAGTGATTTGATGAGATTTCCCTGCTCCGCCTCAAACTGAAATACAGAATTGAAACAGAGATTGACATAATGTAAAAAGTTTTTGAAATATGTAAATTAGTTTACGAATTCTTCAAGACAATAGATTAATATAGGGTTTAAATGTCAAGTTGGTATCAAGTACATTATTGAGTTATTTAATGTTTGAGATAAATAAAGACGAATAAAGAGAAAACAAACCTAAATTTTCATTCATATTAATGTGTGTTATGACTATAACATATAAAAATTAAGTTAATAATATTATTCAGCATACTCCAGGTTAACTATGGCACCGATTTTCAGTAAGTTCGCAGTAAATTGGATCACGGATCAAAGTCGATTGCAGCTTACAGGATGACCTCCCAAACAATTGAACTATTTAAAAAAAACATTAATTTATTTCGGTACACTTCGTGCGTACAGAAATTTTACAAAAAAATTAAATCTCAAAATCAGAATTTGTCTATTTATGGTATATGTAACATAGCAAGTTTAAATCTTTTCGCATGGTAGATTTGGCGATAAAAGAGCGTGATAAACAGACACGACACTGTAGATTATATCATATCAAATGTATTGAATCTTAAAAGATAAAAGATAGAATATGAGGAGTTTTATTAGGTACAAAATATCTTTTATTAATGACAATTAAGCGATTAGCCATTCTGCTTTTCTATTTCCAACCTACAACAGAAAGTTAAAATATATTTATACTTATACGGTTCCTGCACGTGTTTATAATGTACTCATTGAATTAATTAAAACTATGTAGTACTGCTAGTTTCGGTCCTCTTGTACCAGTCTACAATGTAGTCGATACTTAAGAACAATACATATATGTAGTCACAGTGTACATACTCGCGTGTTTAGTCTGCCGTAGTTCACATAAGCTTACAGACAGACAATGGTTGCCCTCGAGAGTTCAAGATCAAGACCGCGAGACGGCGGTCGCTCGCTTCGTACTTTAAGCTGGCCTTACCTTCGGTCATACGAAACGAGTAGAGTCGGTCGAGATTACTCGCTTTAATTTGCATCTGATGTATGCTACTATTGAGCAGTTTGACAACAATGCAGTATTTTGTTCTTAAGAATGCTCAAAATGAGATTTTACCTGCTTTTATTCATTTTCTGTATGAGTAGACAGTCATTTAATGAGTTATTTCGCAGCGATAGGCGTTGCAATGAGTGCTCGTAGTGTGACCGAGGTTTTAGAAATTAATATTCAATCGGTAGCTGTGAGCAGCAACCGCAGTGCAGGGGGTCTGTCGAGTAGATGTGTCCTTTCAGCCGAGTTATGGATGTACATGAAATTAATGTTGGAAAACATTGTAGTTTAAGAGCTTGTACTACGTAAGCTTCGAGCCATTAGAATTGTATAGCCTCTGCCTCTATTAGTAGGATGGAAACAGATTGTAACAATGCTATTACAAAAACGCAACATGAATTTTGTTGAAAAAATTTCTTAAGAACATTATCACCGTATCTGCTTCTGTTTATAATTCTCCGTGTGTAGGTACTATATTTGTTTTGTTTGTTACTTGTAAGTACTATATTGTATTAACTATTATTTATTACTTTATTCCATAACTTTTTACATCACACGATTAACATGTTACCTATGTATAACCTATTCGATGTCTCGATCTACCTCAATTACCTATTCGAGAAGTGATGTTGACAGCAGAAATAACGATTGTCCGGCCATAGGCTATTGTCGGTAGCCAAGACCTATTTGGACAAAATTGACAGCATGTCATGTGAATGCAGCTAATGGAAAAGTCAACGCAGTATTGTGAACGGTTATTGGAATTATTGGCAGATTGTCAGATGGTTGAAAGAATGTTGCAGAGTGAATGCAAATGAAGTAAAATTAGCTTTGTAACTGACTTCGATATTGCAATCGAAAAATCAAAATTATTTCAGGGTTCAC